>ML779975.1:129132-152901 GCA_009831015.1 Picea engelmannii
TAGGTTCTTTCTCATGATATCGACATTTATTTACATTTATCTACAGTTTTGATTGGCCAGATTGAGTCGATTTCTTCAAGGTTAAGCGCCTTTATGCTTGCTAGCTGGAATAATGAACCTAGGGCTATGCTCCTTAAGTACACTATCATGCCCACATGTTTATCTCTTGATTTATGCTGGCTTTTTGATTCACCCAATGAATGAAAGAAAAGATGTTGTAACCCATGTGCCACGATAGAATGGGAGAGACACACATGTTGCTAGAACAAGTTGACTATGCAATTGGAAAGAAAATAGAAGTTGATCACTCTTATACTTTCACCCCGGGAGTAAGGAAGTCGGGGTTGGACAAAAGATATGAGGTTGAGCCAAGTTCCCAACAGACGATAAAGAAGTTTCCTATAACTTGCTTAGAGAGAAGTTCACCTCCACTTGCCGAGAAAAGAAGTTACCCATATTCCCCCGGACATGGCTTACCCCTATGGAACCATAGTTTCTACAGCACCAGCCAACCACCAGTCATAGCCAGTCATAGCAGTGCCAATCGGAGTCGATCATAGTCAAAAGGTCATAGACAATCCGAAGTCATAACAGTCATACGTATTCCCCATGCTTGCCTGGAGAGATATTGATAGACGGGCAGTTTCGAGAGGGGACTACAGAAAACATATTTAAATATGGGTGGAACAATGGATGAATGATAGCCTATGTAGCTTTCGGGCTTCTTGAGCTTGCTGCAGAGATCGTGTGGCGAGACAATGAATGGTTGGATTTCACCAATGAACCAGTGTTGTTTGATTGATAACTAAGGCTTATTACCAAGTAAGTGTTGTTGGGTCCACTAATAAGTCAGTTGCTTGATGAGCCAATGGTTAGACAATAGATATACGTGGTGCTAGATAGAATTGCCTAGCGTTTGAGGGAAGGGGCAAAACAACTATGTGCAGTTTTCAACGACTGTGTTGCAATCTTGGGACAGACAGGGATATGGTAGTGAATAATTACTATGTGCAACAAAGATGTGCTATGAAGAGGTAGGTGCCACGACGTCTATGTGCAGTAAACGAATATGTCCAGTGTTCCACTATGTGCCTGGGACGGGGTGGGAGAATGAATCAAACTATGAAATAAAACAAGGGACGCCATGCACGGAATGACCCCAGACTGGGTGGACGCTTCAACCACGGGATCGGTGATTTATACATCATCGACGCTTATCTACGTTACACCAGATTGGTCACACATATCTCACCCTTCACAAACATTTGTTCACTTGATCGAGAGATTATGTTCCCTAGTAACCACTGGAAGAAAGAAATTGAGGAGAGGAGCCATGTTGTTACCGGACGAGCATATCATTTAGCCAGGGTGACACCATATGAGATAGAGTTCAATATCAAAGGATAACCGAGTCACCCTCAAACAATACCCGGAAGAGAAGTAAGTTAGTTCCCCATGTTCCCAACAGAGGACATTGGGAGCCAGCCATGTTGTTTCCATATGAGCTTATTGATTGAGCCATGTTCTCACAGAATGATATTTATTTATATCCCCAAGTTCCCACCATACGGATGGGAAGGGACACATTGACCCAAGACGACATGGATTGGGCATGAAGCAAGCGCTGGAACTGGGGCACAGAACACTTCGCTTCTTTAATATTTTTGAATGCCCCCGAGTCGGGGGAGCAGGGTGGGAGACTGAAGGAGGAAACCGATCCACCCGAGATATTCTCAATTTAGAACTGCCCGATAGCTGCTTCTCTATAGACCTGATCTCTTCTATATATCCGACCTAGAGAAATAGCCCCCCAGCACCCACAACTTGTATTTCTAAAATGCACAGTGTGCCTATGCTTTGTTACAGTATTTAGGTATAATAAAGATAGAAGGTCTAATCAAACAACTATTTCATAGTGCTTCCAGCATCCTTCCTTGTATGTTGCGAACTTGGCATCCATCCACGACTTTATTTCCTGAAGATGGTTCCATCTCGACTTGATCTCCAAACTACGTAGTCGATCAATCACTCGATCAATAACTAAATAAAATGTTCTCGGGCGGGATAACCCCAAACAAACAAAGATGGAAGCCGTATCTCCTATCTCTCCCTCAGCTTGGCTGTAAATAAAAAAAGAAATTGCTCACTTGGACCCACAAATCTACCTGCCCTGCGAGGTATCTTTTTGTTTCAAACCCCGCGACACAAAATATTCCTTCGTCTGGTGGACGACACCTCCACACATAAATCTATCAAGCGAGCCTGCCATTTGTTTCTTCTCCTAGTCATCCCGGTTTGATTCTTTTTATCAGTGTGCATTCGTCCGTATTCTTCATAAAGCTCGCGATCTACCCAGCAGCATCCCGCCCATCTTCCATCAATCTCACCCTAGTCATCCCAGCTCTTATTGCAAAATCCATATCAAAGCTGCTGCTGAATGAAACCGCACAAGCCATTGATCGATCCATCCCTGGAAATTGAAAGTATGCCCAAGCAAGCATCGTAGCAGCGTTTGAAACGTTGTGCCCTCCTTTGTCTTAAAGTAAAAGGTCACATTCTATGTTCAGTTGGGGTTAGATCATATGAAGTCAAAAATAGCGTTTGCAGAGAGCTAAAATGTAAATCTAAAGGGGTTCTCCCAGGACTAGTGAAAGCTTCCTTTTTAATATATCTCCCAACCCGTTGGTTTCGTTTCATCTCAAAGCAAGCCCGTTGTTCACTCTAAAAGTTAAGGTAAGTCAGTCGGTCTATAAAGATTGGTTAAGAAACCAGCCAGGAAGTTGGTAGCAGTAGGTCAATTGAAGGTGGTAATCAAAGTAAGGTAAAGTAAATAGCAATGCTTAAAGTTATCACCCCACACCCCCATCCAATCTCTTAATTTTTGGCGTTCATCAAGAGGGGGGCAGAAACAAAAATCCAGCCGAAACCTGTTGGCACTTGACAAACCCACCATCTAATCATCTAATCACATGCGGGTAACATTCTCGTACGAGAAGGAAGTGGTCGGGGCAGGTCTAGTTCTTAAGGTGGGTGGTGAGTTGGTCAAAAGGGAAGGAGGTCCGACGTACCCATATAATCCTTCCTGTCCTTCCTGACATAAGGTAAGTGTGGTTGGCAGCAGTAACAAACTAGTAGGCTGAAGGCAATAGTAAGTAAAGTCTCTGGTGGGATAGCATGCTCATAAGTAAAGCATTATGCCCCATACCTCCTAAGATTCATAAAGGCTCGTCCGAACCAGAAGATAATACATGGTACCCAGAAGGTTCTCTGTGGTATACCCATAATATAATATGTTATACAAAGAATAATAATAAGGTAGGGTAAATAGTAAATATCCTAGTGTTGTACCTCCTGATCTTCCTGGCTAAAGCAATAGGTTCTAAGAAACAGTTCATTAAAGGTAAAGTAGTTTCATCTGATCCCGGGTCTATAGCTGGTATACCGTACCTCCCCGCTTCATGAAGTAAGAGGTGCTAGGTCTTCCGGTGGATAGGTTGTATGGACTTAATAAAAGGTAAGGGCAAGGGTAAAGGGCGAATGACTAGCATGCTTCCCTCCATACGAAGCATTTCTAGCTGATGCATGAAAAGTAAGTAGGGTGTAGTCTGATCTCGTCCTAAGAAGGTATAATAGCAGTCGCTTGATGAAGTAAGTGTGATTCCAGTGAATGGTTGTCTGGAAGCTCGTCCAAAAGTTCTATGGGAAGCCCACCCCATCCAACAAGTAAGCGTGAGGACTAAGTGGGGGTAAGAACTATAGGTTGGTGGTGGAGCAGGTGGATAGGTCTATTCCGTAGAGTAAGCTCCCAATAAATATAAATTAGCTTTCTTTCAACTTGCCTTTCTCTCTAGTAGTGAAGAAGTAGTTCAATCTCTCTAGTTTTGTGATTAGACCATAAAGACTAGAAACCGAGTGTTACTAATCGGAAGGTGGGAAGAAGTGAAATAGAAAGATTATTCACTACTAGGAGTTATATAGTCGTTATAGAATTAAGATGAAAGGGTTAAGAGAAAAATAAAGAGTGTCTTATTGAATAGGGATTAGAGCCACTACAGAGAGTGCAACTGGCCTTAGAGACTAGTCTAAATAGAGTTTAGTGGAACTACTATCAACTATTGGATGCACTAAAGAGATAGTATAGTCATTATAGAGAGAGAATCACAGAACTAGCCTTGTATCTAATCTATCCAGAGAAAGCTAAGTTCCCTAGCCATTGTATCTCTCAGCACAAGTTTTCTTATTGCCCGGGACCAGCCTCGGTTTCAACAAAAAAAATTTCCATAAGATCCATAATCTATCAATCTCTTTTTCTCTACCAAAAATATCCTAGTCATATTTGTAGATCTCCCTCACCTTCGTACCTCAGGTGAGTACCTTCGGGTCCTCACTAAATTGAATCTCCTATTATATATGAGATTATGCAATTCATTTCCTTATACTTCTTCATTTCCATAAAAGCACAATATCTGCCAAGCCCTATTTCAAGCCCTATACACAACCATTCATTAATGGGAAGGTAGCATATCCAATAAGAGAATGCGAATGGGACAAGTGGTCATTTTGAAAGTGCAACGGGGGAAGCGAGGTACGAGTGAGTGCTCACTTTTTTTTAGAGATTCATATAACCGATTTCATACCTAAAAAGAGTGAGGGGGCCTTGGAATGATAGATAGAGAGTCCTACTACTATTGTCAACTTAGAATGTGTGTAGGAAGGAATTATGATAATGGGTGCACCTCATGCACGCTGAGGGGGCTACATCACCTGCCTGACTAGCACTATCTGACTAGCATGAATGACACTATGTGTATGGCGCATGATCCTCAAACAGGGATATGTAAAGCATTGTCATGGCATGCGACCAAGGTAGGAACTAATGTTTTCCGTTGGAGTAAGCCCCGTTCGGGGGAATATGGGAACATTTCTTCTTGGCCATGGAAGGGGATCAGAACTTATCTAGATCTATGGGGCTAGCTCTATGGGGAAGATATCCTCTCGTATATGGAGGGGGAGCCATATTTATTGTCTGTTGGCATCTTGTTTTTTCTTAAAATCCCAGCTTCCTTACTTCCCAGGGTGAAAGTATAAAAAAGTAATACATCCACTTCTATTGCCTTGCCTCACGTGATGGGCACACTCTTTTACGTATGGTGGGTGTACTCACTTGGTGGGCCTAGTAGTCTATTCCTAAGGTGTGAAAGGCTCTACCTTCTTGACCTGAATGGCTCTATGGCCCCCTCCCTCTTCTTGGGGTGGTCTAGCTAGTTCGCAAGCACACAAAGCCAGTTTCTTCATCTCCCAGCAGGCATAAAGGCACTTAACCTTAATATTAAAGAAGGGAGTATGATCTACGGTCAAGCAGCGGCAGACCTATACTCCTTCATCCCCTACCTGAGGTCGATCAACAGGGATTTCAACATATACAGCAGATTGCTTTTACACTCTGACTACCTGGGCTTAGCCAGATATCAATGAATAACCTGCCAAATAAATAGGAGGAGATAGAACACATGTCCTGCCTTTGCCCTCCTCGGATTCAAAGATGAAGTATGAGCGACCTGCCTGGAAGAGCGGAGAATAGACTCTACTTGTCTTCCACTCTTATTGCGATTGATGGATAGAAGGAGAAAGCAGCTGGCTGATACCTCCCCAGCGGCTTTGAAACCGATGGAACCCACAGGAGTAAAGGCAGGAGTTTGCATACCATATTGAGGTGCCCAGAACCAAGTTATAATTCTAGGACCAGTCAACTAGTGAACTAAAACCCTGCTGATAATTGCAAGCATTTCACTAAAAACCTTATAGAAAAATACAAACATCCTTTCACCATCTAGGCTTGAAACTACTAATGAGTCAAGGATCACCAATACCCCCTGAAGCCACCTTATTGTTTATTCTCCTGCCCTTGGAACCTTGGAAAGGTCAATTGCTTCTGTTGACTCCTGCCTGGAAAAGGTTGGACCAGATATGGAAAACCCTGGGCTTGGCACGGATATCTCTTAACCTGCTGGATCAACCAGAACAGATACGGAAGCATTGAGAAAAACCAGAACTTACATATGAAAATAAAGTTTTCTCTAATCTACCTAGCTCACTCGGTTAGCAACAGAAGGAATGATCTTTGATGAACCGATTTACTCAAAATAAAGGGATGACTTTCTTAGTAATGAAAGAGCTTTTAACCTGCTTGACGATTAAAGGGAATACAAAGAGTAAAGGCGAAAGTGTTGCGGTGTGGTCTTGTGCACTGAAACATTATAAAACAGGGGGGGGTTATTGAGATGGAAGAATCAAAATCCCAAATAAAGAGGAAAAGGAAAACGAGTATTATTTGAAGATAGAAAACTGGGAAGTTAACAATTCCCTGATAGCGTCATGGATGAGGAATTTGGTAGATCCTAGCATTGCTAGAAATTTCACTCGATATGAGTCGGCTAGAGAAATTTGGGACTAGAAGGACATCATAAACGTTCAGTCCAATTCTTCGAGGTATTATCAGCTTGAACAGGACCTGGTGTCTATGAAACAGAGAGAAATGCCTGTGCAGTAATAATTCATTCTGTAATGGCCAGCATATGGGATGAATAGGCTCTCATAGATCCCATTGACGTTGACTCGAAATACCGAAACCAAAACAGACTGTTTAGGCGAACTTAGACCTGAATATGAAAACATTCGGGCGGCAATCCCGAATCCTACTCCATTACCATCTGTAGAAGATGCCCTATCAGATCTAATGGGAGAATAAACCAGACTTGCTTCTTTGTCTGTCATGCATACATCCCGGTTTTCGTTTCAAAATCTGAAAATGTTGTTCCAAACAGGGGACGTGGAGGACGATAACTTCACATAGGGGATGTCTCCTCGATCAGGTGCTTTTACTGGGGACATACCATCAATATGAATCCGTCTCGGACTCGCATGAGGGTTTCAAAAAGAGGATATCAAAGAGCGGGGAAACTCTTTTCCTGCATTGCCTTCTTCTACTCCGACTTTCGCAGCACTTGCTTTGACCCCTAATAATCCTAACATTATAGCAACTCTTGATGCTTCTCTGTCTGCTTCGCAGAACAGTTCTGAGGTGATTGCCCATTGAGTGAAAGCATCCATCCACAAAGAAGTGATTTGAAAACTCCTAGCAATGTCGTCACCCAGTTCTCCGGTTAGTAGACTCAGGTGCTTCCAGCCACATGACAGGTGATATATCTTGCTTGAATGCATCCGGTCCCGTTTATTCTACTGTTCCCATAACAATTGCAAATGGATCCACTTTATATGCGTCAAAAATAGGATCTGTTTCTGTTCGTTCACCAAACGTGTGGTTCACTTTCCAAATCTTGTTTTGACTTTCACTCTATATGAATTTGTTGTCTATTGGTTGTAGGTTTAGAATTATTGTTAAGTCTTATTTGTAGGTTGTGTGATTCAGGATCTGAAATACGGGAAGCTAATTGGGAAAGGCTGTAAGGAGGGGATACTCTTCTACGTCGATGACTGCGACTTGACATCTATTTCAGGTCATGTATCTAGTTTTGCTTTTTTCTCCACTGATATGCATGCTTTGTTGCATAAAATATTAGGACACCAACATTACGAAACTCTTCGAATGATTGATTATTCTAGTAGTTTTGAAGTACTCACATTTCCATGTAAGAAATGTTAAACGTATGTTATGTTAAAGCAGTCTTCTGTTCCATTTTTTTTAGAACTCAATTTTTTTTTTTATGGAAATCTGATGCGCTAAATGTGTTTGAGAATTTTTGTGATTTTGTTCAAACACAATTTGAAAGCAAAAGGTATAATACATATCCAATTCAATTCAATTCAATCCCTTCTTTCTGGGAAGGGAATAATGCACCAACGGTCGTGTCCCCATACTCGGATAGCAGAGATACGTCGATAGGCGTTCCCCTATTGGATTGTGAGTTGTGAGTATCTAGCTTGCCGTTTCTTTTGTTTGTTTCATAGTGCCGTCATTTTTTTACCAGGGTAGGCGGGCGCGTGGATGTGAAGGCGTGGATGTGAAGTGCTTTGTGTGGGAGTATCAACCTCCCCGTTGCAGGTGTGTAGGCTATTAGGGTTACCTCCCCGTTGCAGTGCGTACTTTATTAGGGTTACCTTTATAAAATTATAAACAATTTAACTTGAAAAAAAATTAAATATATTTTATTTTACATTAATTAAATTTAATTTCAATATAATTAAATATAATTTTAGTATAATTAAATTTTATTTAAAATATAATTTTAATATAACTTTAAACTTTAATATAATTTTAAATCTTATAAAATTTTAATATAAATTTAAATCTTGTTTTTAATATAATTAAATATAATTTTAAGATAATTAAATTGTATAAGTTCAAAAAAAATTATTCTTAAAAAATTGAAAAATTGTAAAAATATTTAGTTTTAAGTTAATTAGATATATTTTTAATTGAATTTTTAATAAATTAATGAAATATAATTTCACATTTTATGATTTCATATTTTTAAAGGTAATTATTATTTATAAATCAAATTAATCATTTTACAATATAATTATTTTCTAATTTTAAAAATCAATTAATATTAATATGTTACATTGTACATTAATATAAATTAATAATAATTTATATTAATGTAATATTAATATATCAATACTTTTAAAATGTATTACTATTAATATGTTACATTGTACATTAATATAAATTAATACTTTAATTTATATTAATATATCAATATTTTTAAAATGTATTACTATTTTATTAATATATTGTTTTAATAATGTATTAATGTATATTGTTATTTCATTTTTAGAAAATTGTAAATATATTTAATTTTCAAAAAACAATAATTTTTTTATATTTAGATTTTTTCAAATATTTATTAATAAAATTATATAAATACATAAATTATATTTTTGGTTCTTATATTTTTCTATTAAATATGTGTTTTTTAATGGAATAATAGTAATAAACTATATTTTAATTTTTTATTTATTTTTCTATTCAATGTAATAATAATAATAAACACTATTTTAATTATTTAAAAATTAAAAATTTCTATATTTTTTTTTAACTATATAATATATAATTAAAAATATAGTTTATATAGTTATAAATGACCATAACACTCCTCTTTATTTTAATGGTTTCAGAATATGGATTTGAATGAAAGTTTTCTATGGGTAGGAGACTTGTAACAATAATAAATCCTTATAACAATAATAAATYGTCATCAAATTTCAASTTGATTTTYTATCAATGTCTTTATAATTAGTATAAATTGTYATCTGCAACTMGTAAAACAAGTTGATTTYCTTTAAATRTTCTTASGACAAATATAMATTATCATCTATAATGTATAAATCAAGTAGATTTGTTATCAATGTCCTTAGAACAATATAACTCATCATCTACAAAGATCCATATGATTTGTTATCAATGCTCTTATAATAACTATAACTCATTAAACGATTTGTTGTTACAATGTGACGAACATAGTGTTGAGTCTTTCAATTTGATGAACATTGCGTCGAGTTTCGCAATTTAACGGACATAACCATATTTTCACAATGTGATGAACCTGACTTGCCATAACCATATTGTCGCAATGTGACAAACATAACCATATTGTTACAATGCCATGAGCATGACTTGCCATAACCNTGTGGCAATGTTACGAACCTAGCCTTATACGCTGAACATACGATGTGACGAACATAACCATATTGTCGCAATGTGACGAACATAAATATGGTTGACCTTGATTGACCATGACCATAGTTGACTATGGTTGACAATGGTTGAACATGGTTGGTCATAACCATATTGTCACAATGTGACGAACACAATGATATTGTCGCGATGTGAAGCACATGAGTGGCCATAACAATATTTTTCGGAATGTGACGAGCATGTCTTGTCATAACCATATTATCGCAATTTGATGAATATAACCATACTGTCACAATGTGATGAACATGACTGGCCATAACCATATTGCCACAATGTGATGAACATAACCTCGTCATCACAATGTGATGAAAATAACCATATTGTTGCAATGTGATGAATAGAACCTTGTCGTCCTAATGTGATGAACATATCCTCATCGTCTGTGACACAAATATCCTATCGTCATAATGTGAAAAAACGACATACGAAACTGGCCTTATACGCTGAACATACGATGTGACGAATATAACCATATTGTCACAATGTGACGAACATAAATATAGTTGACCTTGATTGACCATGACCATGGTTGACTATGGTTGAACATGGTTGGCCATATCCATATTGTCACAATGTGACGAACACAATGATATTGACCATGACCATTGACCATGGTTGACAATGGTTGGCCATAATCATATTGACAATGTGACGATTGACCATGACCATGGTTGACTATGGTTGACCATGGTTGACCATGGTTGAACATAGTTGGCCATAACCATATTGTCACAATGTGACGAACATAACGATATTGTCGCGATGTGAAGAACATGAGTCGCCATAACAATATTTTTTGCAATGTGACGAGCATGTCTTGTCATAACCATATTGTCACAATTTGATGAATATAACCATATTGTCACAATGTGATGAACATGACCTCGTCATCACAATGTGATGAAAATAACCATATTGTTGCAATGTGATGAACAAAACCTTGTTGTCCTAATGTGATGAACATATCTTCACCATCTGTGACACAAATATCCTATCGTCATAATGTGAAAAACAATGTCCTGACATCACTCTGTGATGAACATCGCCCCATTTTCTTGGTCAACAACATGAACATCGCCCCATTGTCTTGGTCAACTATGCTCATCGCCAACCATGGTCACCTAATGAATACAACTATCAAACTTGGTTAACCATTGTCAACCATAGTCAACCACAATCAACCATGGTCATGGTCAACCAAGGTCAACAATAGTGAAGGTCATCCATAGTGAACATCAAGCATAGTGAAGGTCTAGGAAAGTTAACCACGGTGAAGGTTTATGGAAGCTAACCATGGCCATGGTCAACCATAATTAACCATGTCAACCATAGTGAACCTTTCATTTCCAAAGTCAACAAATTTCTACAACGAACATATGACATTTGTGTTCATCACATTGCCAATATTTACTTAAATGACCTGTCATTGCAATGTGATGAACCTAAAACCCTCGTCCCAATATCGCCATCGTCGTCAATCTGTGACAAAAAATATAATGTCGTCGCAATGTGATGAACATAGCCCCATCATTGGAATGTGATACAAATATCTTGTCATCATATTGTGATGCAAATATCTTGTCATCGCAATCTGACGAACATAGCCTCGTCATCACAATGTCATCAACATAGCTTCATTGTCACAATGTTATGCGAATATCATGTCGTCATTATGTAACAAACACTTCCAAATTTCACTATCTAAATGCCATCTGTAGTCTTGGTCAACTATGGTCATGACTAACCATGATCATTTATGGACAACCACTGTCAAACATGGTTAACCATTGTCAACCATGGTCAACTATGGTCATGGTCAACCAAGTTCAACCATAATGAAGTTCATCCATAGTAAATGTCAACCATAGTGAAGGTCTACAGAAGTTAACCACGATGAAGGTCTATGGAAGTTAACCATGGTCAACCATAATTAACCATGTCAGACATAGTGAACCTTTCCTTCCCAAAGTCAACAATTTTTTACCAAAGTCAGCCATGATCATGGCCAACCATACTGAAACATGGTCATTGTAAATTATTGTATTAATATTTTAATAATGTATTAATGTATTATTACTTCAATAATGTATCACTAATGTATTATTACTTTAATAATGTATTACTAAAATTTTGATACCTTTTTAATGTATCAATTCTTTAAAATTATTTTTTTAATATCAATATTTATGTTTTATTAAAAGTAATACTATTAATATTTTAGTGTATTAATAATATTAATAAATACATTATTAATAATGTATTAAACGTATAAACTAATTAATGTATAAATTAATTAATACTTAATGTTACTTAATGTATTAATTAATAATGTATGTTACTTAATGTTAATAATTAATGTTAATTGTCCCCGAGGTGTAGGACAGTCGGTGACGGAGTGTGTTGTTAAGCCACTCCATGATGTTAAAGTCACCGGTTTGAAACCTGCGGGGACAAATGTTAAGGGTTGGTGTGGCTCAGGCCGGGTGCGATCCCCGGGTGATTTTGACGGCTTAGATGCCCCTGAGTCGCGGTTTCTCAAGCCACAGGTTAATCGTGAGCCAACAGGTCCCCCACAAATTAACAAACAAAAAAAAAATTAATGTTAATTAATGTATTAATACTTAATATTAATAATGTATTTAATGTATTAATTAATAAATACTTTACATTATATGTTACATTATTAATGTATTAATACTTTAATAATGCATTATTAATGTATTAACTAATTAATACGTTAATTATTTATTATTAATGTATCAATACTTTAATGATGTATTTATTAAAGTATTTATATTTTAATAATTTATTGATACTTTTTTAATATATTAATTCTGTAATATTAGTGTTTTAATATCAATATTTATATTTTAATATAAATATAAATATTTATATCTTTGTGATTAATAATATTAATAAATACATTATTAATATTATATTTATTGTATTAATGTATAAATTAATTAATATACTTTACATTATACATTAATGTATATATTAATTAATACATTACATAATTAATGTATTATTCTATTAATAAGTTACTGTATATATTAATATAAATTAATATTTAAATCTATACATTACATTAATACAATACATCAATGTATCATTACATCATTAATGTATCATTTTATTACTCTATTAATATTTTTGCAATGTATTAATTAATAATGTATAAATTTATTAATTTATAATACATCACACTATTAATGTATCAATCAACTATATTATACATCAATGTAACGTAATACTTTAATTTATAAATTACATTGATACATTATTATTATCTATTACATTAATGTAATACATTACATTAATAGATTTCATTAATTTATATATATTAATATAATATTAATGTAATAATTAATTGATACATTAATTATGTATTAATATATTAATGGTAGTCTGGAAGGCATGTCGGCTGTCAACTAGCAACAACCACATTAAATGGAAAATGGCTATATCAACCACTTTTTTTTACATAATGTGGTTGTTGCTAGTATTATACATATTGTGGAGAGAGTCCATTGCTTCATTGCTTGCTTATATAAAGTAATGTCCCCACATATTTCTGGGCTGAAGCAGCTCTAACTGCAGCCTATCTCATCACTCGCCTCCTCTACTGTTGGAAATGTATCTCCTGCTGAGAAGTGGTTTACCTCCTTTTGACTCAAGATTGCGTGTCTTTGGTTGTACATGCTATGTTTTACTTCATTCATCGGTCAGAGACAAACTTGCACCAAAATCGTCTAAACTTAAGTTTCCTTGGATATGGAGAAACTCACTTACAAGTGCCCGTTTCCATAAATCTTGCCTTTTTCGAAAATGATCCATTCTTTCAGAAAAAAAAGAGAATGACGACAATTTGAAATGTTATGTTCTGATAAGAATTTGTCTTCTTGCTTGGATATGATCCTCCTGCGTCGGATCCTCATGTATCTTTTGTAGATAGGGACTTGAGTCTTTCCCCTGTATTGCATGCTCATTCTGAAAGGTCTCACTCATCTGATGAAAGTGAAGCTCAAGAAGAGCCTCCCCCTCCACAGGTTTCATCCTCGGTACCGGATTTAGGTTCAATCATGCTTCGCCGTTCTTCACGTAAGTATATTCTTACCATTGGTTATGAGACATTCACTCCTCGACACCGTGCTTTTATTGCTTCACTTGTATCCTATGATGAACCTAGAACCTATAAGGAAGCGTCATCTCATGAAGAAAATATTGGAGAAATGATATGAAAGAATAACTAGATGCTCTCCATTATAATTATACTTGGTAGATAGTTTCTCTCCCATTAGGAAAAGAAGCGGATGCAAATGGGTCTATAAAGTGAAGCTAAGATCAGATGGGACTTTGGATAGATACAAGGCACGACTTTTTGCTTTGGGATATTCACAGGAGCACGGACTATGAGGTTTTTACAAAGCCTGTGGAAAGTATACCCTTTGCACCGTTATTGCTGTCGCATCGTCCAGAAAATGGCAACTGTATCAAATGGACGTTCAGAATGCGTTTCTTCACGGTGATCTGCATGAGGAGATATACATTACTCCTCCACCAAGACTTCCAGTTGATGACAGATCGCAGGTTGAACGATTGCGAAAAGCTTTGTATGGGCTCAAACAAGCTCCTAGGGCATGGTTTTCTATATTTCGTGATGCAATGATAGAGGCTAGATTCAAACAGAGTAGCTGTGACTATGATTTATTCGTTCATACCTCGGAGAAAGGCATTGTTCGGCTTTTGATAGTTGTTGATTTTCATCACTGGGAGTGATATGGATAATCTAATTTTCCTGAAGCGTCGCCTACAATCTCAGTTCCAGATGACGGATATGAGGTACATTAAATACTTTTTGGGGATAGAAGTAGCATATTCCAAGAGAAGCTACATACTATCTCAACATAAGTACACTATGGAGATCATAGACAAGGCTCATATCACTGACAACAATAAAGTGGAGACACCTCTGGAGCTTAATGTGACACTGTCTTCCAGTAAAGGAGACCCAGTTGCAGATCCGTCAGAGTATTGTCAGTTGGTCGAGAGATTTATATATTTGGCTTCTACTAGACCTGACATAGCATTTGAAGTTCACGTGGTCAGCTAGTTCATGAGTGATCCTCGACGACCTCATTTGACAGCTGTGCTAAGGATTATTCGATACTTGAGGACATATTCAGGACGTGGACTGTAAAGTAAGTCTTCGGCTGGAGCTCACCGCATCTGAGTAGGCAGTCATTCATACTAATAGATAGATGACGGAAACAAGAATCCTGATCCTTTTACATACCAAACTTTTTGCTGCAAGAAGATGAGGAAATCATGGAGAATGCATGAATTGGATGACCAAACTTACAGCATATTATATGTCTGGTCTAGTAATTGTCAAGTATTGTAATCCTCCAACTCAGGTCCAAACCCTACCTCTGAGGGAGCTGAATCTGCTGATGAGCTCGTCGGGGATGATCTAGTATCCGAGTTCCCGTGCTTGGCTATTATCTCTGCTTAATCCTCCGGGATAAATAGGCAAGCAATAGGAATAGTTGTCCCAGCCTGAGTTCTGATGAAATGATTCTATTTATCCGGGTCGAAAAGTGGAGGAACGAAACTCTCTTGTTACCTTTCCATCGCCGTGATCATAAGCCCCAATTGAAACCGTGAAGCCATCAATGGGCATAGTAGTGCTGGAACAATTCCCTCCTTTTTATGGGGAATTTCATTGAAAGAAAATTGAACTGGGACCTATTTTTGATAATATTGAAGACCGGTCTCCGAGACTGACTAAGTCACATCCCATCCCCTCGTTGAAGTCCACCCCCTCCTCCTCCGGGATTTCATATCCATCCCTTGCCGACAGCGTCGGAAGAGAGTTAAAAAATAGTGGTTTGGGTTAGCCGTGGGGAAAAGAGGATGAATCTCATGCTTCGCTAACCATTTCCGCACAACCCGCTCTGAATCAAATCTTGGATTGATCTCCTCGCCTTCTACGAAGTGCTGAGAAGCAAGGAAGAAAGAGTTTCATGTGGGGAGGAAGCGAAAGCGGGCTCGACTAACAGGAGAGGAAAGATTTCTAGAAAAGCTAAGGTCATTCTGGCTATGCCCAAGGAAGTCGCTTAGCATTATACTGTCGAAACTTACCATGAGTCTGCCTGTTGTAGAGGATCAGCTTGACAACCTCTGCTAAAGCAAAGCAAAGCAAAGCAGTTACAACCTCTCCTCAGGAAACTTCACTGCTACTTACTCCAGGGGAACCTAAAGTCCAGGAAAGCCACTTTCTCCTCTACTAGGCAGAGAATTGACTCTCTTTTGTTAGTCCAGTTCAGCACACTTGGAGCGGCTTACGTCTGGAGATCGGAACCAAGGAACCAAGCAATAGGTATGGACTAAATATGGATATCGGTACCAAGGAACCAAGAACGAACAAAAATACGAAATGGAATTTTTCCATTTTTTATCTGGTTTGCTTACTGATTTGGCTTTGCGTCATTTTGCTGCTATACGAAACTCACAAAGTAATGATGTTAAAGACCCTCTCGCCTTAGGCAAATTGGTTGGTGCCGTTTCACAGCTATATCCGGCGTCAATAATGGAACAATGATACTGCTCTCGCTAGTGAAAAGGGTTTGCGCCGTTTCTAAGTTCTATCGAAACGCCAAAATGTCCAGCCCCCACTGCTGGTGTTAACCCAAAGGAAGGAAGAGTTCGAATAGGAATAGAGGTTCAGTCGCAGCTATCTATCTTTTCATTCCAATCGAAAAGGTCCCCATCAACCGAGGAAAGGAAGGAAGTGTCGCTCCAAATGCACTATGCCCCACTTCAGTTGTTTCATCTCTGCTCCGACTCCCAATCCTTTCAGTTCCGGAACATAATAGAAAAGCTTTAACAACCCTTGCGTTGATTGGCAGTGCTAAAGGGTATCGATCTCCCTTTCTCTCATTAATTCCTCTCTGGTTCTGCTCCTGGAAACAATACAGACATATGGCCACAGTCGAGTGTTTCACTAAAGTGCCTTCGGTTGGTTGGGAGTGTAGACTCAGGTTGGTATTCTTTCTTTCGTCCCTACCCCCCGGGCTTCGAACCAGCTTCCAAGCTACCGGGCCTTAAGGCAGATCGTTCTCTTCCCCTCTTCTCCTATCATAAAATAGAAACCCTGCTGGGGCCAATCAATTCGATATGTTGGAATCCAAACTCGAAGTAAGGGCTATATGGATAGGGCTGATCAAAAGTTAAGGAGCGAATCTCCAATGAAACTCTATTCATATCACGTAGATAAGGGTTTGGTTGCCATCCATCGGTGGACACACTGTGCCGGAGAGGATTGAACCATCGAAATCCTTCCTTCCATCCAGGTTCCGCCCGAGTTTCTGTTTCCCACAATCGAACCTATCCAATCATATGCTTTTGACTTATCCTCTCCTAGATGTCTTAAGACTTAGCCCGACTTGCTAAACTAAAAGGTTCTTCTCCTCAACTGCTTCTTTCTCGAAGTTCCCATTCATCAACACATATGGGGGTACGGTGGTCGGTCTGTCTGAACTTAAGAGTTTCTTTCTTGGTTTCGTTTCAGTCTTGCTAAGGGGCTTGGAGGCAGGTCGAGTTGGATTTCATCCCTCTCCCAGAAGGGTGAGTGCCTCGTGTATTATAATTGGAATATCAACTATCAGTCGCTCATGTCTCGATCTTGTTTGTTTGTTTGCCGGGAGAATCAAGGGATTCAATAGCGGCTTTAACGATGTGCCTGATTGATCGCCATTTCCCTCTCCCTCTGCTTGAAATGCTTCTTTCGTTTATTCCCTCTTGGTTCTTCAAACCACTCGACCTCTCGGTTTCTCCATTATAACTCTCTTTCTTTCTAGTAGAAGCTGACGGGTGCATGAAAGGTCCAGGATCTAGCATTTAATCCCTCTCCAACACATAAGAGGGAGTAGACAATTGCATGTTTGGTTCGGGGGGGCCTTGGGAGATGGGCCCATGTTCTATAGACAAAATACTATCCGACCGACTTGATGTTGATGAGTTCCAGTTTTATTTGATTTGTCGCGAAAACACAAACATGAAACTACCGAGTTCAGGGGCCCCTTGTCCCGATCCCCTTCCGATTTATCTGCTCTCGCCATCTCTCGCCTTTGGGTTGGAATCATAGTTAGTTGTTGGTTCGAACCATAAAGGGGGGGGGAACTCCATGGGTCCCATTGAACCCCTTGAGTGATGGCTAGAATCATAGTTAGTTTATATTCCCGGAGAGGGTGAGAAGAAGAAGGCAATGTCATCTTTTGAAGGTGTGAAAAAGAATATAAATAGGGGCGAGCAGAAGAGAATTCGTTGAACTGCTTCTCCTGAATCGGCTATCTCTCTTCCCACCATCTGTTTAAATGAACCACCGGCCTGAAGGAAGGAGATGTCCCCGGTTCCCTCTCCGCTGAAGCTAGCTCTTGGTCAAGTGTCTACCCTTCTGCTCTAGTTACTAGTTACCGCTAGTTACCGAAGTTAGACAAGTCAATACAAGTCTTTGAATAGAGCCAAGGAAAGAAATAAGTACGATGGAGCCGCGAGATATCGTAAGAAAAAACACATAATATAAAGTGTGATTCTGAACTACCACGCGACTTTCTACAACCTCCCCCCCCAACGTCCGTTAATACTACTATAAGATCACGACCCATATCTCAGATATTCTCCCAGGGGAGGCACCCTTTTATCAACAGTCATTTAGTTTGGGTTGGGAGATCAGGTTCCATTGTACCCACTACGACGATATCTGTTCAAGATAACTCTGTGCATCCGAAGGCAGACCGTGAAACATCAGCTTTCGCCTCTGATCCTCTCCTCTCCACCCCATTCATTAATACTACTATAATATATGGGTATCTGCCCCTCGATCGGGGTCTACCCAACCAAGTGGAAAACATCCATCGATCTCCACTTCAAAAGCTATGGAATCCCTCTCCCCTTTGGATTTCATTCATTCTTGATTGATTGATTGAGGGTTGGTTCACGAACTAGTGGAAGGGTGGGAAGGTGCAATTGCTTGATAGAAGCGGGATCGTACAGCTCGGTTTGCAGCCCCAACTCCTGCTCGAAATGCTCTTGAGTCCCCCTTGCTTGGCCCATGGTGTTTTCAATTATCCCTCCATTGCACCCAACGGTATCTCCAAACATTACTTCCTTTCTTACTTTCGTTTCATTCGATCAAATGGTTTCCTTGGAGCCCCTCGAGTGCCTTCGTCCCTCCCCTCTCCCGGTTCTTCGAACACAGGTGCCTTTCCAATTGGAAGCATCGATCTTCGAACACAGGTGCCTTTCCAATTGGAAGCATCGAACCAGCACAAAGTCACTCCAGTCAAAGGCTTCAGTCAGTGGAGAGGAGAGTTTAGCAGTTTTGCTTGGAGATGTTGATTTGTCTCGATGCCCAAAGGGAAGGAAGATTGGAAGATCCCAAGGGATGAAAGCGGCTCAGAGTTGCATTCATATTTAGAAAAGGTTGCCCCGACCGATGATGGAGAGGGAGGCACGAGTGATGCCCAATCCTCAACTGAAAGGAGAAGATAAGAGTGACTTTGAGAGTGAGATCCAATGCAGTTGGAAGGGGAACACCTTCATTAGGAGCAGTCGAGCTGAACCAGCTATTTCGAAGAGAAAGAGTACAGTCTCTTATATACATAATATGCTCTTATATATGTAATATGATGTGGGATCTTTTCCTCTTATCCTCTCCGGTCACTTCCCGCTTTCAATGCTCCTAAGTGCCATGCCTTGTTTCAAACTCTCTTCTTCGGGCTGGGCTGCCTCCCTCAATTGGATGGATTAAATAGCTGGTTCAGTTGGGAGGGAAGTTGTGATGTTCGCATTCCTTTCCGCTCTTTCTGTCTTTGTTTTGACCCCTGGCAAGTAGACCACAGATGTGATGTTGAGCCCCTTTATCCAGCATTCATTCTTGCTCCAACTCTAAATCCATATATAGTCAATGTTCATCCCCATAGGGGCTGGTAATGCAGAAACAAAAGCTTGAATGACATCAAGAAAGAATTAATGTGTCGCTTTCGCCCCTCTCCTAGCAGTGTCGGTAGGTTGTAAATTCCTGTGTTCCAAAGCTGAGGATCCGGGAGAATGCAATGATGAGCAGGAAGAGAGTAAACAGGGTCTCCGCCTGAATGGGGTCTGTCTTCAACCTTCCCTAGGTCTGAACCTTAGTGAGTTGTCCAACTATGAGCTTTCTTTCAGAACTCTACTTCCATCGATTGATGAGGAGTCGACCTTCTTTGCTTTGCCCCACAGGTGTTATGCCCATATGCTCCCCATAACCAGTTTGGTGTCTCCAGCGGCACATTATTCCTTCAAAAACAGACGGAGGTAACTCGACTAGGGTGGGTGGGAGGAAGTAGAAGGGTCGAGTGGGGGGGGGGGAATTATAGGCCCCGAGGATCAGAGGTTAACTTGTGAACTTCTCGAGAAGGCCCACGATCAAACAAACGACATCCCTAGCTATAACCGGAACCAGCTTCAGCCGATGGAAGGGACTTCACTGAGAGCTGGAGAACCCTAGGCAAATGACTCACTTCTTTCCCACATTCGAAGAGGGAATTATCCTATGTTCCACCCATAAGGGCCAAGATAAGCAGTCAAGAATCGACATTATCTATCTATCTTTCAGTCGAGGCATTGCCGAGAAGGGAGGGAGAAAGCTTGAAGACCGGGCATTAGACTTAGCTTTACTTTGGCAGGCACTCACATCCGATCAACCGGGCTACAGAGGGACTGACGTAGGCCTTCCTTCCTTTCAAGTTGGAGAGAGGGATGAACGCAATGAATAGATACGATCTTTAGTGCCCTTTCGAAAACATCATTGTTGGAAAAACAGCTTTGGAATCAGGTCTCGACCGCGCCAGATCCGATAAAATGTGTCATTTGCCATATATATGCCGATGCAATTTGTAATGTTTGATACTTCTTGCCAATATATAGATAGATAGATAGGGAGGGAAATTGATCAACGTCATTTTGTCGCTATATGAAACACAACTTTAACACAATGAGACCAATCATACTAGTCATTTGGGTTGGCTCACTTTTGCACCTATGTCTGGCGTGACACGTCACACCTTTGCCATCACTCATTGGATCATCGATTCATTGCCGGGCAAAACAGAATGGAAGGGCAGGATAAAACAAAAATTCAATCATCGAAAGCATAGAGGGATGTGTGTTTACTCGCATGAACTCGACCGATGGTTGGGGTGGATCTAAGACTCTTTCTCTTTTGGTGCCCTCCTTTATGGATGGCTCGTGGAGAGGGACTGGCAATCAATAATCCATCGACCTAGAGCAATGAAACCTAGGATTTGCATTTGACTTCATAAACTGATCTTGTTGTTCCATTTTAGCGTTCAACATAGCTGCCAAATCTAGGAATGGAATTTTACTGAGCAAAGCCCCAACTTCTCATTACAAATTCTACTCAGCGTGTGATAAAACAGAGGATTATTGCCCATTCGACCCGAAAGACAACCACTAGAGACCGTGCCGGAACTAGATCACTCGAAGGTTAGCTAGCAAGTCTCGTTGTGTCATTTCATTCCCCTTCCTTCAGGGGGTGGGTGGGAGGTAGAAAAGTTGGGTGGGTGAGAGGCCCCTACTATTCTAAGTTGAACCAACATTTCATTTTGTTCCAAGCATGTGAGGAACGAACTAAAACTCCACTCCACATCTCCGACACAGTCGACCTTGTTTTCATTGGTGCATTTTGGAGAGGGATTTCACCCCTTGAATGAAGACAGTCTATTATATACGTAATATGATTGGAGTGATTCGTTGAAATGAATGTTTGGCCAATGCTTGACCCAACTCTCTCTTTCACTCGACCTTGAAATGTTGCATCGCTTCGTTGACTCTGAAGACTTACTGTTAAGGGTTCTTCACTGCGTTCATCAACCATCCCTCTCCTCAACTTGCTTGCTTCGCTCGCTCCTATGTATTTTCTTGCAACCAACTGGATAACCCGCTACCAGGAATGGGACATCAAGGTGGAGATCTGGATCTCAATAGCTTTTGTTTGTCCAATTCTCCTTGCTGGGGGTAGGGAGAATGTTGGAACATCAACAAATCACTCGACCTCTCATCACATCGAAAGGGTTCTTTCTGACTGATAATGCAGAACATCCATAAGTCGAGAAAGGATTGGGTCCTTTGACATCAGCTTTGAAAGCCATTCCTTCATCTGGTCGGCTAAGCCACTTCTCTTTCAGAACAAATGGCACGAACGAACAAAGATACCGTTTAGGGTTCAATGCCTCGACATACCAAGTGGCAAACATCCATCCATAAGTCGAGGAGAGGGAACGAAGTAATTTGATTGCTTATCTTCAGATACACCTCCTAGCTCTATTTGTCCATTGGTTCAAGACCCATTGGGGTCTCACCATGAGGAGAGGAACTTCAAGAAAGAAGCAGTTCACTTTCATGCACCCGTCAGCTTAACAGTCGATCGCCCTTCCTATTATTGTTGGGTTGAACAACCGCTGCATCTAGAAGATTTGGTTCAAATTACCATTATTTAAGACAAGTCGAGTGTTCGAAGATCGATTCATCGCTGGAAATAGATGGCCAGTTCCCAGTTATGATCCTGTTTTCCGGGAGAATAAAGCCTTTGGAAGTATTGTGAATCCGAAGATTGATTGCCAAGTGCCGGAACTGGGCAGCTACTGCCTGTTGAACACACAAACTTCCCAACTGAACCCCTTATCCGGTTGCCCGCAACACCTGTTGGTTCTGTTGGAACAGAGGGAATAACTCAAGAGAAATCGGTTGACTCCTCTCATTGCCTTGAATTGTCCCTACAATCGATCGCTCGGGTATTTCCTTTTGTTTATCTATTTTGAATAATCGATATTGAAATCACTAGAGCTGCTCCCATTGGAAAGTGAATTCTCTGCCAAGTAGAAAAACTCCCTCTGACACAAGCGTAAAACCTGACACGTTTTGTAAGTTTTTTAAAGAATAACAACAAGAAAGGCAACCAACCATATTTAGAACGGATCTTTATAGGTATGGCGTGAACGAATTCACACATATCAAGGTCGAAATGGGATCGGGTGTTTCAACATAGCGCCCGACCCGCCGACAAGTTGAGTGGGAATGTCGTGGACCACTCTCGTATATTGGACCTGATAGGTGCTGGTACTACATCCTTCTCAGAGCCGTATGTGAGTTACTATAACATCACAAGGCTTAGTAAGCCTTTACCTAACCAATTATGGCATACTACATGGGCTCCCTATAATATATAGAGGGAACCAAAATCTACCTATATCTATCTATAGAGGAGCATGTCCCAAGTTGCAGAGAACAATCCGCATTAAGGCAATCAATGTTACGCGTTACTTTCCCATCGTCATTGCCATTATAGCTCATGTGTAGCCCAGCCCATAAGGACCATGTGGACTTGATCGACTTCATCCCCACCTTCAGGTATAGTTGATTTGCCTTCCTCCGACTACTTAGATGTTTCAGTCCGCTAAATACTTACTGACGTTGGCCGATTATCTTGGATTGGATACGGTTTCGTGGCGCTCAGAGATCTGGATCATGGATGGTCTATCTCTTCTCTATGTTTCCCTTTCACCTTTGGAAACACTTATTCCTCTCAATGACCAACTGTGAATGAAGTAGGGGGTGGAGCCCTAGTTGCATGCAGTTCGCTGCACGAATTTGACTAAACAAGTAGTTGCGACTTAGGGAGAAAGATCTGAGCAATGGAGGAAGAGCGACAGCTTTGGTGGTTCAATCAATCCCAATTGGCCATGCATAAGTAGCAGGGAAGCAAGTGGTTTCGGGGAAAGGTTGTGTATTTTCCCTCATCTTTAGAAAAGTAGCTCCGGATTGTGGAATTTCTTCATGTGTAAGGATCGAATCGTGGCTAACGAGAGACAAAAAGCAATCGAGTATGCGGAACCAATCGAGTATGGGGCCTTCGACTGCCCATTTTAGTGCCTTTCTGGGGTTGTTATTATCCCCATTCTATGGAGAGAAACGAAGTGCCCAATGCGGAT
>ML779975.1:152939-164298 GCA_009831015.1 Picea engelmannii
GGGGGGGGGGGGCTTAATGGAGTAAATGTCGGCTGATAGCTCACGTTCGGGGGAAGGGCGGGCGGATCTGGCAGGAAGTAGTCTCAACCGATGATGGAAGCGAGCCATTGCTCAAATATTTCTCCCACGGCTAGTCCTAGGATCTCGAAGATTGCGGGTGGAATAGTAATTCCAACCATGGTGCTCCCAGCCTAGGCAGGCCAATTCAGTCAAGTGCAAGCGCATAATCTCTAGTATAGCCCGATGCTACAATGATCAAGCGAAATTAACTCACCCGAAGTCGGAAGTATAGATGGCCATACCACCTATGGACCAATCTATCTCCACCTATGGACCAGTCTAATAGGCCACATTAACCGAGTCGCTATTATACCCCATATTAGATCATCATGTCGCATCTATTACATACGTAATATGGGTGCCTCACCCAAATATCTCTCCATGGTGTACCAACGGCATAAAGGCAAGGTGTATAGGCCTTTGTAATTCTCTACCAAAGAGATCTCGATCAATAGGCCAGGTGGGAGATGGGAGTGCAGTGGGTGGGGGACATGGGATAGAAGTGCGGTGGGTTAGGCCAGGTGGGAGAGTCGATCTCCTTCGGAACCCTCTCTCTCTTTACTCTTTCTCTGTACTCTCTCTCCTAAGTATAAGAGGGAGGTTCAGAAGGCTGATCAATAGGCCAGGTGGGTGGGAGAGGTCGAGGCATGTTCAAGACCAATTCTTTCAATCGCAGAAGGAGTTTAGGTTCATTTTGTAAGGTCCATCTTTACTACTGACTTGTACAGGCATTCATTTCTAAAGGCACTTATACAGTCTTGCATTTATACAGGCACTTAGTCACGCTGACTAGTTAGCGGGGTGGTAACGCTGACTAGTTGGGTGGTAACGCCTATTAGTTATCGGGGTGGTAACGCTTACTAGTTATATTCTTCCTTTTAGATTCATTGATCAAATAATGGAGTGTTGAATATATCGATGGATTGACCGTTTCTGACCCTATTTGTTGTGTAGCCTGTTTCTTACCCTACACTTAATAGATATATTTGTTCTTGAATGAGGAGATCCAGATCCATGATTCCATCTACTTTTGTTATACATTAGGCAGGATCATTTGCGGTAAGGAGTGGGCGGATAATCGATGCAGAGATGCGGAAAATCGATGTGGTTTCTCTTTCCTCGACAAGCCCCAATCCAGAAATCCCCGATAGTCACGTACATAATATCACTCTATTCACTCACTAGCGTGGGGAAATACAACGATTCATAGTCCTTTCAGTCCAATAAAGAAGTTTAGGCAAGGAAAGTTAGTACGATTGTGAAGGTGGGCTAGTGAAAGTATTATGGGCTAGTGAAATAAAGCCACCTAGCCGCCTAGCCACCTAGCGTTAAATCCACCCATTCACCTAGCGTTTAGTAAGGAAAGCAATGGTAAAGAAATCCTTTTAGGTTAGCTAGGAAGAAAGCCAGAGCCAAGAAGAGAAGAAATCCAGGAAGAGAAATCCCTTTAGGTTAGGATTCATTATATACGATTTAATGCCTTTTCAGTCCAATTACTCTTTCTATGAAGGGTAACTCTGTTTATTAAGGGTTATTATGTCTATGGTTACTAACGCTCCTGGCCGTGCCCAATTAATAAATCCATACAAGCTACTAAGCTGTCACTCGGGCTATAGGAAAGACCTTATCGCTGCCGCTGTTAGGTGCGGTTTTGTAAGTAAGTTGGCTTCTATCTAATTAAGTAGTTGAATTGATCCAGTAGATGAGAAGACCGAACGACTGAAAGCTAGGTGAAAAGGCTTGGGTAACGTAGGTAATGTGGTTAACTTGGTGAAAAGGCTATCCAAGGTGAAAGGGTAGGCGATTGGAAAGGCTATCCAGCACTTCCGACTTATTATGTCGGATATCGAAAGTTCTTGGTTACGCGGGTCATTGCGGGTGTAGGTGTCGGGTCCAGAAGAGATAAGAGATAAGCCAATAAGAGACATGTAACGTATTAGAATATGTGCTATTTACATGACTATTCAGGATAACACGTGACCAAGTTGATCAGTTTTATCTAAGTTGGCTTTCCTTTTAGGCGATTCATATTCCTTCCCAATGGGAGACTTCTTTTACCAATTTCCTCAGGCAAGATAGGGAATACAGACAACTAGGCAGAATAACATTTTCACAGCTTTAATCATAACGTTTTCACCCTCCCAGTTTATGTAATAAATCTATTTTCATTGGTTTCACTGCTTTCTACCTCATGTTTGAACCGCTTTAATCACCCCAGTGAATGGAATCTATCTTTAACCTTTCCCAACCACTAGATCCTAGACCTTTGATTCTTTCCCTCGACCCTTGATTCTTTCCCAGCTAATCAAACCAATCAATCTATCCAGGAAAGCTACGCCTTCCTCGGGCCCAATATCCCTTTTATCCAAGAAAGAGAATATATCCAATCACTTCTATGATAATTACAGCTAGGGGAACAATCATTAAGGCTATCCAGCAGGCGAAAAAGCTAGGTTAACTTGGGGAAAAGGCTTGGGTAACGTGGTTAACTTTGACTTAACCACACCCAGACTTACCCACCCATATAGATAGGTAAAAAGCTAGGGGAAAACACGACTAGGGTAACGTGGGCAACGTGGGTAACGTGGGTAACGTGCGCTAAGCCCACCCAGTGAAATAAACCTATCCATAGGAGCCAGGGGAGCAAGGGAGTAGGAGAGTCGGTGACAAGTAGAGTAGTTGAATTGCCTAGTAGAGTAGTGGAATTTATCATTGCAAAAAGGCTATCCAGTTATTCATAATGTAGATTCATATATAATTACAGCAAGGGGAACAACTCGGGTGCAGGAAGCTTGCCAGTATCCCACCAAAAGATAAGCGATGAGAAGTCTAGCTATAGTAAGATAAGCTGTAGTAAGAGATAAGCTGCAGTAAGATAATCGACGAGAAGATAAGCCAATAAGAGATAAGAGACAAGCCAATAAGGGAACATCTTTCTATAGATTGGGAGCTATATAAAAAAGGGAGCTAGATCAACACTGAGAGGAAGCTAGATAGATTCTATATTGGAAGCTATATAGATAAGGAAGAAAGCTAGATAGATTCTATTGGGAGCTAGATCAACAAGGAGCTAGATCAAAAAGGAAGAAAGCTTGGAAGGGTTAGATTGATAGGGAGCTAGAGAGATTGGAAGCTAGATAGATCAACAGGGAATAAAGTATAGAATAGCTTTCGAGTATCCCAATTACCGAAATTATATAACTACAGTTAGGGGAACAACCAATGCGGGTGTGACTTTGCCTTCCTAGTAAAAAAGGCATCACTTTATAACCGATTGATTAAGAATGTTCTAATCCCAACCATACACGCGCTGGGTCGGCAGAAGGGCCAGGAAGGAGCCAAGATTTTCAATGGAGCGATAAAGTGAAGGAACAAAACTTGAAGACTGTACGAACGCTACACTCAACCCAGCTCGTGCACTACATAGATGATGCAATAGCTTAGTGAGTGCTTGGCAGGCGTCCCTATCGGTTGGGTAGGAGTGAGAGACAACAAAGCCTTTTTATACGATTGCATGAATGCGGAGGTGTATGACCCTCTCGACCAAGCAACTGTCTCAAAATTGATTGTCCATTATTACGTTTCGGAGTAATAAGACTTGCATTCTAGATAGGTCGAGGGAGAGGAAGTCACCTTGCTCGACCTTCCACCTTCTTTCAAACAACCTCAAGTTGAGCAGTCTTTTTACTTACGTCATAAGACTCGACCTCTCTTTTAGAGATAGCATGAGGACTCGACGACCTATCGAAATGAAACGTTTGAACGACAGGTCAAAAGAGGATAGAGAGTGCACTCGACTGGTAATCATACAGTACACGTGGAAAGACAGACAACTGAAGATCCTTTTTATCAAATTAGAAAGAATAGATTGAATTAGAAAGAATCTCAAGCCCAACTAATGATTCGCTTATATACGTCATATGATATGTGTTATTATAGGCACTGCTTACTATTTCAAACCGGGAAAGCTGTAGCTATGTAATATGGGCACTCACCCCCAACAAACCTTCTAATATGGAGAACGCTCCGGAATGGGCACTCACTCGGGCACTTTTGGACAGAAGACTAACCAGCTCTTGACTGAATCTATCCATCTTGACAACTAGTGGGTCTACGTCCAACAACCGGTCGAGGAAGAAGAGGTTGGGGAAGCGGGACCACCGAATAGAAGGGAAGAAGCGCTGGGCATAGTGAGCGGGAATCGAAACAAATCGATCGGGAAGGCCCAAAATACATAAACAACATGAAGTAATCCACACTATGAATGACTGGATCATCGGGGGTGAGGTGTCGCTTGCCCTATCACCAGCAACAACCAGATTGGGTGAATCTAATGTGAATTGGAAATTCAGTGATTAGCAACCAGCGCCTCTTCATTCTTCTGTTAGCAATGTTGCATCTCGACTCTGCGCCCAGGAGAACCAGTTTGAATCGAACCAGGGACAATGAACAACTCAACCGGAATGAACCGACCGAACCACTTTGTCGTCTTTATTTGATGCTTTTCACTTAAAAGCTGCACCTTGAAATGAAAAGCCTGGAATATTATTCTAGTAATAAACTGACCGCAGATCCGAATTTGACCTAAGGCGTTATAGAGTAGCACTCTTACTCACCTCCGATGACTCAAGAATCCCACCTGGGCCTATCCTCGAGCCTATCTATCTATTCATTTCGAAAAGGCTTCATTTCAATGAAATCCTTAAAATCGTATTTCTGCGCCTAGAAGCCTAGACCTGGAGAAGTGGACTGAAATGAATGGTGAACAAAGAGAATAACTAGTAGTATAGTAGGAATTGGTCTCTTCATTTATCAAAGTCTTGTCATGAGAAAAGAAGAATGGCGATCCATGGATTCTGCTGGTTCCCTGGTGCGGTACGGGTGCGAGTTTCGATGGTTTGCGCCAAGGAACTTAGTCCAGCAGAATCAAGACCAATATAGCATATATAATACTGATATGATCTAATGAAATGGTTTCTAAGATTCAGCACCATAGTCCGAGAGAGATCCCTTAGAAGGCATAGCTCATTCATTTAGGGCCCACTAAAGAGGAAGGTGCCATTTAGGAATGAGGCTTAGGTAGACCAGGCAGAACGAATAGCATTTCAATGGCTGGTCAATGTGCTTATGATGATCCTGGTGATCTTGGGGCCCAACAGAGCTTGATTTCTTCCGTATCTACAGATTGATAAATGCCCCGGAAACGGGAGCAAGCTCAATAGCTGAAGACATCTAACGAATAAGAAATCTGGTTCTTTTTTCTCCGCTATTTCTTATTGGTGATCACATCTTCTATCAAGGTCAGCTATCACGTGTTTCAATGAAGTTGGTCTAGTTTCGCTTTTCATTTTGTCATTTCCCCATTTTATTTCTATGGTCATGCGCCCTTAAGTATTGGATACAGAATTAAACCTGATCACAACGACCTAACTATTATTCACAGAAGGATATGACTGAATGGATGAGGGGCAAGGATCAAATCAATTGGATTTCCGAGAGTCAAAAACGGGAGAGGAAGAGTTTAGGAAAACAACATTTATGGGGTAGAGTGATCGAGGACCTGGAGCTACAAGTTTGACCTCTGGGCCTAGGACCCGACTTGTCGGAGCATTTTTGTGAATAGTTCTTCTATGTAAGAGAAAGGATTGGATTGGAAACAACTTTGACTTGCAATAAAGGAAACATTGCTAATGGAATACGAGCCTGGCACCTATATTGATAACTTTGAATGTGGATGGAAAAACTTTGAATATGGAGTAACTCAAACAAACAAAATAGTTTTTCATTCGGGTCACTGAACCCGTTCGAATTGACATCATTTTGATTAGTCACGAGAGGGCTCACAGAAAGCAAAAACGCAGGAGGTGGTCGAAGGAAAATAAAAAGTACTCAACCATTATTCTATTAAAGACCCAACAAGAACATAATTCAATTCGAATGGAGATGGAAAGAGAGAGAACAGAAGGGGAAAAGCTGTGATTCTTTATTATTTTTGTGTCAGGGATGAAGAATATCCAGACGTAAGTAAGATTTCCCTTTCATTCATTGGGAGCATAAATTCCTTTCTGTCATCCAGCCTTCATCAGTTGGTTCCTTCCTTTCGTTCTGCCTAGTGTTTTTGTCCCCACTCGCCCGAGCTAGCTGAAATTAGGTGAGGTAGACTAGCCCGCCTAACCCGTAATGGAGAATATATGGGTGGAATACTAATAGGAGGGGTCGGATCAAACATCTTCAACTGTAGGGGTTGAAATTGAGAGTTTGATCCTCCTTTCGCTGCTGCTAATGCCAGTTTTGATGCTCTTGCTGTTCATTCCAGATTAAACCCACCTAGGTTGGGATGGGCCCAAGTATAAGACAAGGGGTGCCCGGTACCGGAAAATAAGCTCCTTTAGCAACGCAATCCTGAGCCCTGCCTTTCGATCAGCTAACCGGTTGAGGTCAAGCATAATTGTCACCAGAGTGTTGAAAAATCAGGTTGATTAGTCGGGTTATGGGAGGGATTAGCAACATTGATCTTTCTCACTATGGAGGCGATTTCGGATGGTTAGGCATACCATGATATCGGTCAATGCCGATAAAATTGTCCTTCTTTTGCTTCCATTCTCTTTCCGCTCTGATGCTGCTAGCTGGGAACCAGCGATCAAACACATCCTACTAGGAAAACGAAAACAACAGGAAGAGGTGAGGCAAGATAGGGTTTAAGAATTAGTTGGAACATTTTGTTTAATGAGAACCCCCTATGAAGCATAGGAGGTTTAAAATAAGGATCTTAGACCCGGAGTGAAAACTCGCTTACTGGAGAAGGTTCAAATTGAAATCGAATGGCCAAATTCATCCTATTTCTAGATCTAGGGCATCGGACAAAGCGCCCACACGCTAGATGAAATGGGGCTAGACATAGATAGGTGCAGGAATAGATAGATTGCTAAATAGCTCCAAAATAATAGATCGTCGCTTCGTTAAGCCCCGACGGGTTGGGCATGAAACTACTCCCCATCCTACTTTCTCTTTTCTCGCTAATAGGAATAAATCGAAAGAAGGGGCGCCTACCCACTTGGTTCTCCACCAACCTCTGTTGCTCTCGCTCATGCTTCCGCCTAGAACACCGAGGAGATCCCAGGCTCCCTAGAGAAGGAATGGCATTAAAAGTATCATCGGTCAAAAGTCGTCAAAATTCCATTTGCGTCTCGTGGGATGAAACCTTCCCAAAAGAAGTCGTTGTAAAACCATATCATTTGGCCTAGACCTTGAGCAACAAACCCTAGCTATCCTCCCTTCCCACACTTACCTCAAATGTATCCCCGATTTCGTTATTGGTCTTGTCATCATGATATTTTCCACCTCGGCTTAATCCTTTCCGCTAGGTGTGAATGCAACTTGTTTTTCAATGCCCATGGGAAGCAGTGTTGAACAATTATTAATTAGTGAAGTCAATCTGTTTGTTACACATTACATGAAAGGCAGGTTCAAATCTTTGATCAATATATGTAAGCCAACCTGGATTCCTAGCCCTTCACATCGGCTAATTACTCGAGTGGACTGAATTACGTACGTCATTCTGCCTCTCTCCTCTGGCTCCCCGAGGAAAGAGTTTGGAATGTAATGGCTTGGCCCTAGAAGGAAAGAAAGCTCACCTCGATAACTTGGTCTAGCTTTCCCAACGACCCTTACCTCAGGCTTCTAACTCTCCAATTCCTTTTCGGCATTCGTTAGAGCAAGCAATCCTTAGACTCTTTACTGACGTTCTCTCACCTCTGGCAGACACCCTCCTACTAAAACAACAAGTGAGAAAAGGGATTTCCACCAGCCAGAAGAGAAAGCTTATTTTGAAATATCGACCAAAATAAAGGTTGAAGAACTGAGTTGTTGTCCTTCATACGGGTTTATCAAGACATACGAGTTTCTCAAGACAAGATATGGAGGGTTGACTCATTAATGTAAACTAAGTTCTTTACCACCTAATCTACCAATCCCTAGGTCTACTTGTATCTATGGAGGGATATTACCCCTCGCTTGGTAGAATGGGCTATAGCTAGCTTCTTAGGGGAAAGAGGTCTAAGTGCGTATCACTGTCTAGGTACGTATCTAGGTGCGTATCACTGGGTGCATATCACTATCTGTCTGGGTGCATATCTTTGTCTAGGTGCATATCACTGGGTGGATATCACTATCTGTCTGGGTGCGTATCACTGTCTAGGTGCGTATCACTACCTAGGTACATATCACTATCTGGGTGTGTATCACTATCTGTAGAAAGGCCAGTCTATATCTCTCTCCTCTCTCTAGCCAGTCTCTCTCCTCTCTAGGAAGGTCGGTCTCTCACTGTCTAGGGACATATCTAGGTGCGTATCACTATTTCCATATCCAATCTCCCATTAATGGATAGATATGCATATTCGTACGCCTTAGGAAAATAGATAGAAACTCGTAGGACTTACTCTATCACAATCTTGTCTTTCCTTGTCCCTCCTCCCTTCCTACTGACTGACTCATTGGCTTTCTCTTACTTACTTAGCTTTAAATACGTTACGCCTCATATTTCTCTTCCCCTCAAAGGCTTTAAATACGTTACGCCTAGCTTGAAATATGCTACGCCTTGAATAGGAAAAACCCGAGGGGAAGGGGGCGGGGCCCCTTGCTCCGCTCGCCCACGCTGCTCGTTCGTTATAGTATAGATGGTTTTACTTACATATATGTTTGAATTAAAACGAATGAGAGATAGAAGCAATAGCTTCGTGGAGCTTTCTCTGTTGTCCTGTTTGTTGCAAGGCCCAGCTGATAACTACAGAGTTTACCACTATCTGAAATGCACGAAACTTCGATTGGTGGGAGACGGTTCATGAGGATCATCCCTTTTCTTACGTGTAATTCCCCACTTTCGGTAAGCATCCGGTATCTCAGCAGATAAACATTTCTCTGAGCTCATCTTGTTGCTTATACGTCGTTTGAAAGCTACTCCAAGGATCCAATGAATAGCTAAGGTTTGTTGACAATCCCTGGCTACAATCTCAGGTACATTATGAGTGGTACCTGCTACTCGTACTTTCCCCACTTCGCATATGGGCTTTATATTCCCTACGACATTAACCAGAAGTTTGGTTACATCGCGTTCAGTTCGAGCTAGGCGGTGGAGAGTTTGATAAGCAATAACACGAGCTCTCGTTCTTTCACCATCGATCGTGCAAACGTTGACTGACTTATCGATCAATCGTTTTTGTTCACCATCCAACCCCCCGGTATAGCTCAAAATTTCTGAGCAATTGTATGTGCCCGCCCTATGACCCCCCCTACGTTTTGATGGCAAAGGCCCTCCCCCTTCTCCGGAATTGAAATTATGCAATTTTTTTTGTCCATCCTTCTTCGGCCAACTCCCTATCATGCATGCAATTGTTTATGCTCATCCTGCCAATCTACATCATGCAATATGCGCACGATGCATAAGAGCGAAATGTTTTTTTCCCCCTACCTCCCGGTAACGCAAAAGGGTTTTTTATAAGGTTCTCCCTATCGGTTCGCAAGGTTATACCAGAATTGGTTACGATGATCAACCAAGGAAATAAGTAAGTCACCGATTGTAGTTGAATTTGTTACAGTTATCCCAGAATTTGTTCACTTACGATAGTACCATTAACTATCTTTTTTATTACCCTCTCCCTTTGGCTTTTCTCGAGCGACTATGTTCCTCAACCTCGAGAGTCGGTTTCGCATGAAAACCCTCTCCCTTATGGTCAAGCGTGAAAACCCTCAACCTCCTACGTCGGTTTCACGTTTCCACCCTCGCCCTACCGATGGTCTTTAGAGCGGCTTGTATCCTCGCCCCTCTCCCTTATGGTCTTCATGTTTCCACCCTCGCCCCTCTCCATACATCCCTGGGGATCATGCTACTGGTCATGAATTATATACGTAATTACGCTATTTTGAGAGATCGATTTTGTTCATTTCGACCAACTCCGAGCTACTATTATATATGTAATTATGCTAAGGATGTTTTTCAAAAAGCCCCTAATGGAGATAATTCTTCAAGGTGGGAGCGAGCCCCTGGGACAGAAAAGAAAGGGGTCGCAGAAGACAAGTCGCTAGGGATCCAGAAAATTAATTCGAGATTCAAATTGAGCATCGCAAGGGTGAAAAAGAAGTCCTAATATTATCCTTAAGACTCAGTATACACCCCTACTTCGTACCTTGGCTTCGGCAATCGGCTTACTCCCGATCACGGAGTGAACCCAGTTTTCCCTTCCCAAGCATGTGGTGCCTTGTGCTTTCAACTTTCATTTTCCTCCTTGGCGTAGATTAAAGAAAACTGGGTAAATAAGGAATTGGTGAAGCTAGCTCCAAGGTGGGTTTGAGTAGGACCAAAGAAGGCACTTTTGTTCTCCCTACTATTATTAGACTATTATTAATTGCAACCTCCTCTCTTCTCATAATTTTTCCCTTCTTAAAAGCCCTTTGAGGGACAAGCATGCTACTGTACCCTTGCCAAACTGGGAATGGGCCAGACACTATGTTTGCTAGGGTACCGTGCATATGTTGGTTCCTACCCTTGTAGGTGTGGTAGGTCTGGCTGGATAAGGAGTAGTCTCGCTAACGCCCCCGGTTTTATTATCAGTCGCTAACGATCCTTAAGGCTCAGAGTAAAGGGCCAGGCTATAGCTAACGCTCTTAAGCTAGTCGCTAATGCACACTTAGAAGGGGAAGGCAAGTTAGAAGGAAAGCTTATGACCTATGTTTGGCAGAGTTATTCTTTATATATTTTCCCCTATAAGTGCATATGAAAGGTTATCACTTCCTTCCATGGATTGGCCTAGCGCTAGCATCGGGTAATGGTACCTTTCCTTACTAGCCATGGTGTTTAAGCCTTGCCTTACTAGTTTCTTTCATTCCATTTATTATTTCCACCTATATCTGGTTATCCCTTTATTTGAAACTTCAAACTTATGCCTCACGGGGCCCTCAAGCAAGCCCTGCTCAGGTTTTTAAGGTCCTGAAGTAGCTTTTACAGATATAAGGTAAGTAACTATTGATCCACCCACTTATCCCTTCCGGGCTTCCTGGCTTGCTTGCTTGAAGGGAGGGCGTGAACTGTATAATGCCATGTGGTTTTAGGATGCCTTTTATACAACGTAATAATATCATATATAATGCACATAAACCCCCGAACAAAGTAAAGTAAACGACCCAATAAGTTATAACCTTTCCTGTACTTACTCTCATTCCATCCATTCTTCCCTTCAGGGAGGGTTGGTTAGAGAAGCCATAAATCAAAGATTCTAAGTATAAGGATAAAACGAGCATAGCTTGC
>ML779975.1:180856-197606 GCA_009831015.1 Picea engelmannii
CCCTAATTCAGACTTCGTATATGGCTTCACATCCCTCGAACCAAACTTATCCTTCTTCTTTTCCTCTATTGCAACCAGCATCTCCTCAACTGGGTCCACAAGTGGCAATAGAATGCATTTGGTATTAATAACTAGGCCTTTGTTTATTTTTAAATTATATATGTAATTATGCTACTTGATAGATCGATTTCGCGAACTTCTTCATTTGAGGGAACGAAATTTAGGACCGCTAGTGTAACATATACTGAGAACCTGCTAAGGAGCTTGGAATTGACTGGATTTATTCGTTCGGGAACCCTATGAACCCTTATTATATATGTAATTACGTATAATAAAGTAACTAGAGAGATAAGAAAGAGAAGACACAACTCTCTCAAAGTATATTTAGCCCAACTACTTACTGAATTAAGTAGTTTGTTAGGAAAGGGGATAAACTAGGGATAGTACTTGTCCTTGAAGGGTTCCCATGCTCACGTCATCAGATGTCGTTCGCTTATGTCCATTCTCCCTGCCATTGGGGATGCCTCACCCTCCAGGCCAAAGGAGGCTAAAATCCCCAGAATGGCCCATAGATTCCATCAGAGTATATCCACCCCTAAAGAGGGGATCAACGTATAGGTTTTCATTTGTCTCCGAGAACAACCGGTAGCTCTCGAAGAAGGGTCTTGTTCCTATATGAAAATTCCTAGTTAGTTATTTACTAAGTTAATGGCTCTTAAATTATTCACCATCATCTTCTCAGTCACTATCATAAGTGGATGATGCATCTTTTAAGCCATTTCTCCTTTTAGCAAATTACCCATATGATCTATTTGGTTCATTACCATGCTAAATTTATTCTTTTTGTAGCTACTATAGGTTCATTCCCTCCTTCCATACATCCTTTGATTACTCTTAAGTATATCCATACAACTTATAACCTAATCAGAATTTCCACTCCATCTATTGACTGTCAAATTTTTCAAATGGATTGCATTCACATGAATACAATCATGACACCTAGGATTGTCACATGCAAACTAGCAAATGATAAAACACTCTTCTATTAATTTGTTATAAATACATTAAGCCATAAAGGAAACCAAGCTATAATGAGCGGAACGTATGGAATTGGGATTGATAGGATAATTTTGGTTGACATGAGTGCTGAAGAATGTGTTTTCCATATTTGAATGTCCCAGATTCTGCCTCGGGCATGCGAGACTCCATGCGGGAAAGGGGTGAGCATGAGAACCTTTCCCTACTGATTCTGTTCTTGTGGGTTTTCCAGCTTCGGTACCGGGTGTTGTGATCGCTATTGGTCTTGAGGATTACCCGGCAAGCAATGAACTCTAGGGATGAAAAATGAGTCTGTGGCTACAGATAAATCTCAGTGCAGCGTCTTGGTTGGGAGAATGAGAAATCCCCAAGATCCCAGCTCACTGCAACGTCTACATGCTCGATTTCGCACCAGAAAGCACCCCTGGGGGGCTTCTATATGGAGCAAGCTTAGGAGTGAAAATGGGGGGAGAGCGTAATCCTTCAGGAGACCTCATCAGATCATGCAAGGCACATATGGGATGATCTAAGGCTTAGGTATCAAAGTAACTCCACAACTGGTTTAATGGCCAGTCCCTCATCCAACCCAAGATACAGAGTGAAGTCCTAGGGATTTGAAACTTCTTGAGAAGGTTTAGAGAAGGGGATACATCATACTTCGTAGTTGCACCACTTTGAATTCACTTAGTATAGGGCTTTCTCTGATCGATCACTTAATAAGGAGGATTATCAAGCAAAGTATCATAGTTGTAGCAAATCCTACTACTACTTAGAAGCTCTATGAACCAAGAAGGGAAATAGATGCTGGGGTAGATAGATGAATAATAATGGAAGACTGGGACAACAATCTAGGAGGACTGAACATCCTTAACTGCAGGACTTGATCTTTGGATAGAAGAATGGAAGATGAAAAAAGCAGAAATGGCCACTTGAACGCTCAACTCCATGGTAGTTGGAACTGTAATCTTCACAAAGACTTTGATGGTTGTCTTCACTGCTACTTTCATTGTACGACTGTAGGAGGTCGATAAAGGAGAAGGGGCTGAAGATACAGAGATCAGGTTGAACTATCCTACAGAGGTAAGTTCATTCACTGTGGTCCTAAGCACGGCCCATAACGCTGTTATAACTTTAGTGGTGATGGTCGTATGGGGGGTTGGGGTGGACATTACCACCTAGATAGGGGCTATCACAGATACTAATACTATTAATGAATTCATTAACAATATGGGTGGGCATAAGAAGCCTGCCACTGTTGGTGTGCTGCGAAGTAAAAGAAGGAAGTTTATGTGCGAGTGCGAGTAAATAAGGAATGAGTCAAAGTCCTTTGGCCGTCAAAATCATATATGAGTAAAGTGGGGGTTTAGGTTGGTAGCAAGCTTGGATCAAATGTGGGGATTAGACTCCATGGCGATTAGGTCTACAAGTTTCTATTTTCCATGAGTGAAAGGGGAAAATAAGAGGTTTCAATTTAGATCCTCTTTTTAAAAAGGGCCATACATGGTATATTAAACATTACTAGGTCTAGAAGGTTGGGATGTAGGATCAACTATAGTTTTTCCTTTATCAGGCATTGGAGTAATAATCAACTTAGGGTCTTGGGTTATTTGGGTAATGAAAGGAGTGGAAACCAAGAGTGAAATAATATAAGAGAGGAGATAATTATGATGAACGCCCTAGCCATCTAACCTAGCCATACAAAAGGATATCCCACCATAATAAACTATCCATCTAGGGAGGGGGTTAAAATCTAGGTATCTAGGTCCAAAATATTATGATTTCATGGGCTCGATCAATCTATATGGGTCCATCCACCACCTCTTGGGTTCGGCGTAAAGTAAAGTTGTTCGTCCCATCCCACCCTAAATAATATGCCTTCCTAACCTATTTTATTCCTTCCTTTATTAATAAAGTAAATATCTTGGTTCACCCATTAATACCCTTCCACGCATGTCTCACCCCTACCTAGAAATATCTAAATAGGCTAATAAGCTTCTTCCTAACAAGTCTCTATCTGCGGTACCAGCTCTCTAACTTATTTATTTGTACCAGCTCTATCTGTGGGACCAACTCGAATATATTTGTTTCTTCGGAACCCATTCCATCTTTCATTCTGGTACCGAGTCATTCCTTTCTCACTCAACAACAAGCTCTCGTATGCTAAGATAAGGCTAATCCCTGCTCCTGCCTGTCGAAATGAATGAGTAAAGGTAAGATCTTATATATGTATAATATAGGTCGAGGGTATGGTTGTATCATCTCGATCAAGATCCTGTAATCGCTCAAGAGAGGTCATGAACGATGTACGAAACTGGGGTGGGTGATTGGGTGGTTTCCTAAACTAACAAAGGTATTTTGTATTCAACCCTGAATCCCATAATGTAGTAGGGAGTCTCATCGGCTAATACACGCTAATGTCGTTCAGAGTTCCTTCTGACCGGTATGACCTATTATCTTCGGCTAACGGGACTATAATTTCATTCTGTGTGTAACTCTCTTTTGGTTCTCGCTAATGTCGTACGTCTAATCGTTTCATGTTCCTGATTAAAGGTTTCCAACTCTTCGACTAAGCTCCTGGAAGAACATATATAAAGGAACTATTCCAAGGGATCTAAAAGGAAGCTCTCTATTAATATGATGTTATGACGATGCAGTAATGACATATAATATATATAGGCTAAATAATCCTCCTTAAGAGTCACCCAATATTGGGTATTCAATTCAATGATATGAAACTGTATGGTAATTCTGGGTGCTGCTAGATAACTAGCTAATATGAAGAGTAGCTAATCTGTTATATTGGCTCTCTATCAGCTCTCCCTCCAATAATATCGCTCTTGTACCGGCTCTAATCTTGCTCGTCACCCATCTCCCTTTGGGACCTGGTGTAATCTCACTCATCGCCCATCTTGTCGTTGTTTGACCTGCTTTCATTCATCTCGCTGTGGTACAAGCTAACTGCTCTAGGCCCAGGTCTTGAATGTAACTCATAAGGGGGTATGTTGAACCAGTCTAATATGTTATATGGCTGCAGGTCCTGGTCTGCCCGATATGTTGTATTTGCACGAACTGTGTATTCGGTCTCCATCCGTCTGACCGATGTGCTTTGCTGAACTGGGTATTTAATCTCCATCCATCTGACCAATATGGGTGATTTGTTGAATAGTGAATTCCGTACCCAACCTTCTATTGCTAGTCCCACCGGTTTCACTTCGAGATGGATTCGCATGAATAGAGAGCCTTGAGTTGAGACGGAAGGGAGGAACCTAAAATCACCTCGTTCCTATCGTTACTGATCCTAGGCACATGGATTTATACTGAGTACTCAGAATGCGTACATAGGATGAGCTAAGTGCATAGATTGGTTCCAACATCTCTAGCCTTTCATAGCTTTAAACAGCTCCGCTCCAGTAGAGTTTGGCTGATCTTGTTTCTGGATTGATCTAGATCCCTAGAAGGGAATTGGTGAATCTCCCTCTCCCTCGACAACCTAATGAATACGTGTGGTTGTTCGATTGATCCTGATAGGGTTAGCTTCTTCCTCTCCCCCCTCCTCCTCTCGGGCTTAATACCCACTTACTTCTTAGATTTCAAACCCAATTCAATCTATTAATTAGAACCACCTCCCTCTCAGAGTTCACACCCACTCATTCATACTTGTAAGGAAAGGATATGTCTTCTATGTGGGTAATGATGCCATGTTTCTGCTCAGGTCCCACTCTCAACATCACACAGGCTCTTTTCCTCCCTTTAATGGGCCCCAAAGCCCCTTGATACACGTCAATTTCTCATCATTGTAGGGTTTTGAGGGCTTATCCCCTCTTCCGTACTCCTCAAAGGTCCGCTGTAATGCTAGACGTAAGATCTGAGGATGATCCGATGACATGCGCACTCTAGTCTGACAACCATAATATTTTCATTTGGGAGTGCACATTAGTGCCGTGTGTCCTTCTTTCATCATCGTGACATCATGCAGGGCCCTTCCCTTATCGTTCATGCGTCAATGTTCCTTGTAACATGCTCTCTCTTCACTGGATGAAGGGTCCTCTTGTGGGTGCATGGTCTATGTCCATCTCATTATCTTAGAGCCAATCCTCGGTTGTGATGTAGTCTCTATCCTTCATCCTTCTCAACAACCGTCCAACATTTGTCTCCCTTGATAAGTGGTTTTCCCCTCAATAAGTGCTCTAAAACTACCCCATTCACATAGCAGGAAATAGGGAATAAAACAACTACCCATAGGTGAGTTCTAAAACAACTGCCCAAAAGTGGGTTGAAACAACAACCCACTGGTGAGTGGAAACAGAGGATAAAGAAGCACAAAAGAGGTGAAAAATAGGTAGGAAAGACATAACTAAGGGTGGGTTGAAACAACTGCCCAAGAGGTGGAATCCTGGTTGAGGTGCTAGAGGTAGAATCCCAGTTAAGGTTTCATAGGTGGAATACTAGTTAAGATGCCGGAGGTAGAATACCAGTTGCGCTCCTTCACTAGGTAGAATACTGGTTGCGCTCCTTCACTAGGTGGAAGACTGGTTGAGGTGGAAACTGGGAAGAAATGCATGGAAACAAGAACTAAACAAATGCAAATACGTCTCCTACAGAGTTGTCTGCATATGAAGGTCTCGGCATGAGATATCGACATGAGTATCCTACAGAGTTGTCTGCATATGAACATGAAGAAGAGGTCTCGGCATGAGTGTCTCACCATGAAAAAGAAATCAACAAGAGGAAATAGATAAGAGCCCATAGAATCTACTGAGTCAATGACTGGATCCACTGGATCAACTACTTTATCGACTGAATCTACTACAGAATATACCCAAGATCCTATATACGATTCTACCTTAACCTATACTTCTGAATTCGCTACTTATAGTCCTGCTTTTGGTTGGGATGCTTCAACGTGTTCTTTAGGTGCATTAGCCTCTGCCCTAGCCTATGCTCCTGCTCCTGTCTCTTATGCTTCAACCGGATCAAGGACTGTGTTGGATCACCGGAATCAACAGAATCAACAGCTCCCCCATTCAGGCATGCATGGATTACTCACTTCTAACTTAAAATCCGCATGAGCTAACATGGTGTTGCTAAGGTCCAAAAGTACGGCATGAGCGGTGTGATCAATCATAAACCAAAGAACCAGTTGAAAGCTATGAATTGTATGTAAAAGGTTGTCTTCGTTCGACCATGTAGACTATAGTTCCAAGAGAAGAATGGCATATAACAAGACTAAGAAAAATAAAACTTATATCATCCTTTCATTGCTTGCTTCCAAAAAACGGAGGATACCCCAAGCAAGATGTCTTGGTCTAGGACTAAGAGAGACCACTTGGATGACCCCAATATGAACAGGAGATGCGGCATGGACTTGCCATCATATTCTGTACTCATCTTTCTCTGGGCATCTTGAGCGAGTTCTCCTAAGCATACTCTACCCCATAGTTTACCCTAAAGTCATCTCACCGACATGCTCATGTCAATTGAAAATCCCAGGGAAACATTGGGCTTAAAGCATGCATGGATTCACAGGTAACATCGTGTGGTTTCGACATGAACAAAATGCCTCCATATATATACCCTAATACTTTGACACTTTATATATTAATATTCATTACATCCTAAAACACTTAAAAACTTGAATCATAAATCAACCCCTAGAATATCTAATAGAATTATACATTCAGTCAGAAATATTAACAATTAATATAATAAGATAAAATTCAATCTAAAGTTAACCCTAGATTTATTTCTTACTTATCAAATTAAAAAACTTTTTAAGCAAACCATTAGAAACTCTAGACCTATATACATTGTCAGACATATCAACATTCAGAAATAACTTATGTTATATTAATTATTATTACCAATTATCTTTAGATTATTAGGTTATAAATAAAAACACTACAAAACAAATACTACAAAACCCTAGAACTTTATACCTATTTAGAGATAATCACTCATGATACATTAATAATTATCACTAATCATGATTGGCTAACAATTTTAAAAACTTTTTAAACAAACCATTAGAAACCCTAGACCTATATACATTGTCAGACTTATGTTATATTAATTATTATTACTAATTATCTCTAGATTATTAGGTTATAAACAAAAACATTAGATTATTAGGTTATAAACAAAAACACTACAAAACAAATACTACAAAACCCTAGAACTTTATACCTATTTAGAGATATCAACATCTATAAAATCACTCACGATATATTAATAATTATCACTAACTCCTTAATCTCTATTAAAAATTAAAATGTAAAATAGAATACTATTAAGTAATATAATATATTTAAACTCCTTCTAACCCTAAAAACTTTAAATTATATTTATTAAAAACTTTAATTATTTATATTATTCACTATTAAAAGTTACGTTTAAATTTATTAATAATTAATTTGTTTTTAATTAGCTCCGAATTAGGGCTACATTTAGCCGACCTGGTTATCTTATTTATTGTCCTGCATATACATTATTAATGACTAAGATCAGCTAGCTCTCTAATTGACTATTAGTCATGATGATGAATCCAGATTCAAAAGTCGATGACAAAATGACACCCACTGTGGATTCTCCGACAAAAGATTTTGAAACACTTTTAATTATAACAAAATGGTTCCATTATACGAGGTGAAATAATTCATTCCATCTTATTGTTTATTCGGAATTGTTCAACTTATACAACTTATAGATACGTGCATATAGATATATAATTGTTTGTGTTGTTTATTAGGGCCAGTGAAACTTAGATATCCTCTACTCGTATAAGGAGACTACAGAGAATTGAAAGTCTTTTGAGACAAATGGACAATGCAAAGTGCAAAGTGAAACTTCTCTATGCGATACTCATCTAGAACTAGATCCCACAGGTACTGGCTTAGTCTCCATGCATTCCCCACAGGTACTAGCTTAGTCCACATGCATTGTCTTTCCATGGAAACAGGAAACAAGCCTGTTGGAGAAGACTATAGAGAATAGTGAAACTTATATATTCTGTATATTTGAACAGACCTGCATCAGACTACACGAGAATTGTACTATTATGATTGTGATGAAACTGGTACGGTGGACTATCCCGCTTCAGCTTTAGCTCGCTATATTCTGGGAGCTACTGCTAGGGAACCTGCGTAAAAAGGAATGGTTCAGTCAGGACAAAATACAATAATTTGCTCGGATGAGTATGGCCAGCTCACCCATCAAAACGAGATTCTGACTCAGGAAAACAATTCGTCGTTTCAATTTAAGTGAATCACTAAAGGTACGTGATCCTACGTGATACTTATTATGCAAAGACAGTTTTAGAGCCAAAAGAACGAGTTTCACCAGCAAAGGCAAAGCCCATTGATCCACCAATAACAGATCTAGGCATAGAGGCAAGGGCAGATTAACCAACAATGGAAGTAAAGGCAGCATCTGAGCAAGGAGCAGAAGAAAAGGTAGCAAAGTCCGATAATCAGAAGGCGGGCACATAAGGCAGGCATAAGAGATCATCAAGGTGGAAGGTGGGATAAGGGCGGTCCAACTAGCCAATCATATAGCACCGAAGAAGAGTTCACGCCGTTCGTTTGGCGCAGCACGCGCAAGGTCCCAGATCTAACAGGGTATAGATAATTTTATTAGGGGCAGAGCCAAATGCATTCATTCTAAATTCAGTAGTCAAGCCCCTAGTTTTATACCCCGTGGACTCAATTGATCTTTCTCCAGTACCAGAGACAGTGATTTCTGTTCCAGATGCATATGTGGTTGCCCGAGCAAAAGCACCAGTTTGAGCAATTAATCCATTAAGGGCAAAGGTAGCATAGCCCATTCGAGAGCTAGCAGAAGCAAGGCAAGGGTTAGATCCATTCCAAAACCAATGATAGATTTAGCTCTATATCCATAGCCCATTTAAGATCCATTTTGAGATCGACATTGAGACCCAACGACAGATCCGGTTCCAGAGCCAGTTTACCTCGTTGAAGCAATTGGAGTTGACCAATTTTGTCAGGTGAACTAGTTTACCCAGTTGAAGCTCTAGCTCCTTAGCCTACGGATCTAGTTCTAGCAGCAAATCCCATAGTGGAGTCCTTAGTAATAGAGCGATTAGCCAAGGTGGAAATAGCATCAGTAACAAACACAAAGGTTGCATAATAGCCATCATCCCATCCCGCAGCATCAAAGTCATAGGTTCAAATCCTAGCCACAGAAGCGAGTGCAGGTAATATAATTTACCCTAAAGAACCACCGAGAGTAAAGGCAGGGGCAAGGGTGGGAAGAGCCTCACCCGCAGAGACAGAGGTAGTTTATCGAGTGAAAGCAACAACAACAAAGCCCGTTGATCACCCCTCAGAATAGGGAATAGCAAAGGAGGTGGAGGCACCACCTATAGATGATCTATATCCATTTGACCTCGTTGACCCATAACCAATTTCTTTTTCATAATAACCACTAACCCGTTGAAGCACATGTTGAAGCACCTATAGTTTCAAATAATAACCCACCAGCAGCCAGCATTCCAGTGCTTGGTTCATCTAGTCCAGTGCATACCTTCAACTTTGATCTATACCCAGACCTGGAATTGGATCTGAAGAAGGAGATATGAAACAACTGGGCCTCAATCTGGGGAATGAATCTCGAACTGCTGCTTTCATAAGGAAGGAGCAAAGCCAGAGCTAGTTGTAGAACCCATTGTTCCAGTAAAATAAGCAGATTAACCAGGGTATCCAATTGCATCTCCACCAATAGCAGATCCAGCTACAGTATACCCAGCATCAATAATAAAGCCAGTAATAGAGCCAAAAGCAAAGGTAGTAGCATATCCAGCAGACGCAGTTTATTTAGCCAGTTATTCAGCAGTTGTTTCTGTTGATCCTGTTGGTCCACCATCAGTAGACGACCCAGTAGCACTTGTAGTTTAATACCTATATCCAGTAGCTACAGTAGAGGTGCTTGATTAAGCAAGTGATTCAGTTGTTTAAGCAGTAGATTCATATGCTCGTGATAGGGGTTAAAAGTCTTCTTTTTTATATCCAGAATCCATATTCAGATCATTGTGAGGAAGATCCAGATTCTTAAGATCGTGATTGATATCCAGTTCGTGAAAGGGATAGGGAGGAATAGCCAGATGTTCCATATTGAAAGGAAGATTCTTATGTTCGTGATAGAGGAGATTCTTATGTTCGTGCTCGAGAGTAAGATTCTGCATTTAGTGAAAGGGATCCAAAGTGAGCTTCAGATTCTTACCTTCATGATCCAGATCCATAAGATACAGATCCAGATGCTTGTGGTCATTCAAATGTTCGAGGTCGAGATAGAGATGAAGATTCAGACCCAGAACCAGCAGTAAGTTACCTAATAAATCCTAATTACCTAAGTCAATACCTAAGTCAATCCTATAATACGTAATTACTAAAGCATGCATCATCAGATCATCATCTCAGTACAAATAGTGCATAGTATAGATACACAGATGCACATTTCCGCCTTGAAATCATTGTTTTTTGCATGGAGCACATAATAATTGAACATAACGCATTTACAGAGATTAGCTAATTCATTTATTAGATGGTTGGCTTTAGTGATTCATTGAAATTGGATTAATGGATCAATGAAGTGGTTATTGGATGGACAGATTGCTTTACTACCTACTGAATGAGGTCACAACTCTGACTTATTGGGATCACTTAGATATTGGCAAATCCTTGGGTGGACTTAATAAAGGCACTAGGGGTAACTCTAACAACACAGACTATGGGTAGGGCTTTACAACACACCGGGGACACCACTTCTACCACAATGGGGACACCTACTAGAAGTAGGGCTACCGTCTCCTCTTAGGCTATGGGGATAGGCATTAGGATGGTCTCCATCACCTCTTCTACTATAATGGCGGGCACTACTACTCTAGGAAGGGTGGATTCGATCTCGACTGGGGCGTATACTACCAAAAGGAAGGGCATATAACAGCTATCTCTTGGTCTTAGGGCCGGGGATAGAAGCCTTATAATAAGGTGCATGTTAAAAGGCCAAGTGAATCCTGGTGCGAACTTTATCCAGCTGATGTACTTTTACTTTATTATACGCGGGTGCAAGGAAATCGTGCCTGCTGCAGGAAGGGCTCAAGACAAAAGGGTTAGCCTACTTGTTTCATTTGGGATTGGTGATAAAAGGAATCTGTGTAGGCGAGGCAATAGAGGTCATCGTTTTAGGGTGGGGGAATTGTTTAGCATAGCGAGGAGACAGAAGGCATCTGGCTTAAGGTATGAAAGACAAATTACGTATATCTACAGCTTATGATACTTCATTATTGAAGTTACAAAGAACTATAAAGGGCTCATCACTCACTTCACTATATAGGGAAATGGCTTGAAGAGTGAAGCACTATGCTAAAGCGCGTAGGCAGCTCCTCTTGGTCTGGGCTCTTCCTTTTCATTTTCATCTCATGTGATTTATGAGAAGTAGGGGTTAGTTTGGATTCAATCATTTGTCAATGAAATCTGAGTGCACTAAGCTTTAGAGCCAAAGAACTTGTTCGTGGTAGCTAGGTGGAAGGGCCTACCGTAAGAATTGACCAAGTTTCTCTTGGACTAGTTGATTCATTACTGGCATCCGTTTTAGCAGTGCTAGTTACAATTAATCTTGTTAAAGAACCATCAGCTGAGATGGTAGAGGCGGGAAAGGCAGTGGATAAAGTAGCAACCGATACAAAGCCCCTCCTATTGGGTTATTCAATAATTTGATGTAAGGTTATCTCATAAGTGTCGTGGTGGGTACGTAATAAAGAAACAATATAACGCCGGGGTAGTACTCGTTGCATAGGAACCTCGATTCTGATGACACCTTGTGGAGAATTCTTCGGGGGGACTACGATTATTGCACCTAGAATGACGACACTATTCTGAATGAGTCGTGCCCGTATTTGTAACCCCATAAGTCTATCTCTTTGAAATTATTGAATTTGTTTAATGGGCTAACGCGTCATTATTGCCTTTGGTACATATAGACATATTGTCGCAATAACGTCCATAATATGTACCACCTCTCTTACAAAGCTCTGTTTGCAAAGAGGTCCAATGGGAGGATAATTATGTTCATTAGCGCAGGCGAAAGAACAACACCTTGGACAATACCTACTTCGGTGTTGGTAAAATCTGTTCCGTTCGCTGTCTCAATAGGGGCCGTTAGGAAGCGGTGAACGAGATCCAAAAATAAAGGATCATCGATCTGTTCCGAGAGTAGATCTAGCACTAGCTTATGTCTCACGGTGTCGAAGCACCTTAGAACATATGCATGCACTATGCGCTTGATTCCCTGCCAACTTTGAATTTCCTGGAACAATAAATGGGTGCTACTCCACTTCCTGAAACCAAATGAAACAGGAAGAAAGATGGGCTCATAGATTGATTCTAGTACCGAGGCCATCGATCTATGGACTTTGCGGTCGACGGAATAAGGAATAGTGAGTGGTCTTTTTTCATAGATCGAGGCTTGGGAACGAAGATACGCTTCATCTTTGCCAATTGGAAAGATCCTTCCAACAAAGACTTAGAAATATAAGCCAATTGGTGTTTAGAAATACCGGAAATAGTCTTCTTATAAAAAGCTGGTGTCATTAGCCCAGGTCATTATTTTATTTTTTCGTCAGACACGATGAGGTTTATGAGATGACCTACTTGATTCATAACATTGACATACTTACCCTTGGAATTGACACTCAACACTTGATGATACGTAAATGGCTTCAAGATCAACTTAGAACTCCTCTTAGAATTCATGGATATGGTTTTGCTCACCTGCTCTTCGACAGTGTTCTTTAATTTCAATTTCTGACCGAGCTTAGATTCGCTCTAGTACATGATCAATTTGCCTATATATGAGATACAGACTTTATTGAACCATTACAATAAATCTCGTAGAAATAGAGATCAATCATGTGCAAGAGTAGGATCTACCATCTACCAGCTTGGTTCATTCTAGTAATGAAAAGTTGAATATCTACACTGATCCCTTTCCGAACCACAACCAAAATGGAAGCCAAGCAAGTGGTAGTGAAGTGAACAATGTGAATAATCAGAATAGTGAAGAAGGCATGAGTAGACAATCGAGTAATGAGCTTAAGTGGGAAGACTACAATGTAGGTCCTAATGCTTTGAAAAACATGGTGCAACGGACCATAGGACACATTAGTGAGCATACTCCACCTGATGAAGCAAAAGTGGTTACAAGAGGACAAAGTCAAAAGGAAAATGCTTCAAAGAATGAGAAGAAAAGTGCACCTCAAACAAGAATGAATGTCAGCCTAGAGAATCCACCTAATCATGCTAACTTGAGGAATGCCTACAGAGTACCTGTGAAGAACACCTATAGCATTTTGGGTGATCTGAATACAATGAGAGCTAATATATCGATTGCTTCTTTTATTAGAGTTTCACCTACCCGCGCTTATTTAAATATTCAATATTGTCAACCATCCGTTCGCTGGGGGCTACTCGTAACAAACAAAGGCGTTTACCTTCTTGATTGAGCTATGACCCTACTCAGCCATCACCACCAGGGAGGGTTTGACATTCTGGTATCACCAATCACCATAGGAGGCACCACCCCCTCGTCGTATCATTCTTCATTTGCTTATTCATTTGAAGGGTGGGTATGCAGGGATGTTGGGGCAAGGCAAATCAATTCTTTGGGTGGGCATCGATTTTGCAAACTTCTTCATTTGAGGGAACAAAATTTAGGACCGCCAACGTAACATCTACCGAGAACCTGTTGAGGAGCTTGGAATTGACTGGATTTATTCATTTCATTTACTATGGGGTGTGGGGGTCATTCTTTATATATTTCATTACGAAAGGATTTATTACGGGGAGGGTAGGAACCTCTGCACACAACTCCCCAACACTCATGTGAAGCACTCCTTGAAACTGCTCTCTGTCTTCGGATCAACCATTCTGCTTGCTTTCTCTCTACCAAACAAACCGTATGATATCTCATTCTATTATAATGGCAATCACCCTCCCTCTCTTACATGTTATTTAATTGCACACTCTATTTTGCTCCACTTGATCGATTTGCTCCATAGATCGCCCATTGCCATTGAAACTTACGGCCTTCCGTCACTTCCATCATAGCATGTGTGTGTGTAGCCCAACCCATCCATAAGGAACATACTTTCTTTATTTACAACTAACTCACTCGGTTGAGGTTCGGAGAAGGACCGACATAACTTGGTTGAGGGTCGACCTATCCACCATTTAGGTAGGTACTTTACCTATCTATCTATTCAGTAAGTAGTAAGTCGAGGAAGAGGGCTCTACCCACATAAGTCATTAAGCAATGTGATTATATTGATGATACATAAAGTGGTGGATTTTATTAACGCCCTAGATCGCCATTAACCAAGCTACATTCACCTTAACCACCCCCAGTAATCTAAAGGAAACAACGCCACGAACAACTGAAACCCTGTGTGTGTAAGGAAGGCTCAGTAATGACTTTATATATATATATATATATATATATATTGTGCATGCAAAGGACTTCGTTCCTCGCTTCTTTCCATGAAAGCACTCCATGGATTTTATCAGTTCCTTCTACAATGGATGAAACTAACTGATCTCCTATTCTCTTGTGTGAACCTTTCCTTATTTATTTAGTGGGTAGTTCTACACCTTGAGGAATAGATCATTATAGATAGTAGGCCTAATTTTCCCTATTAATCCAACTGATGAGACCTATTAATCTAACTGTCTAAAAAGAAATGGGATCTATGATTTGGAACTCCGAATATTGAGAATAAAACCCCTGCTTCTTCTTCGTTATAGAAGGTGCTTTTAGGAGCTGCAAGTGAATCGAGACGGATGGTGCATTCATTCGTTCTTGGTTCTTGTGGTTATGGAACCTTACTTATGGTTGTTCCAGCCAAAGCGATGGAATAGGATGGGCCCATTGCTCATTCTATCCATAGCCACCAACCTACAGGAATAGATAAGTGTTGTTCAAAGAGCGATACCTTAGACCTTAAGGCTGAACCACTTTGCTCACGCAAGTTACATAGTTGGCCAAGCATCAACCCCTTCAGAAATGCAGTGGAAAAGGGGAAATGAAGAAGAACCGATCAAGAGGAATAGGATCGGAACCAAGCAGTGAAACCCGACCAATCGAATGAATCGTGAGACACCCCTTTATTATTTGAAAAGGATCAGATTTATTAGCCACTCTACACAATCCAACTATTTGAGCTCTCTCTATGTCTAGTGGTTACAGGACCGGTTGGAAAAGCATTCCATTCTATGTTTTCTTTAATTCCTTGTTTTCTTTGAAGACCGAGGTACGTTAAGTGCAAAGACCTGGGCGGGGAACGAAGTTGCGAATATTCCTTATTTTGGGAACATGAAATAAAGGAAACAGAGAAGTTTCTCTATCTATCTCTCTATCTTTCTATATGTAATTACGCTTTAGCAGACAGTGCTACTATTATAGATGTAATTACACTTTTATTTCTTTATGGAGTTCAATCCTTCGCCAAGGAAATAAGTGGTTGTTGGTCATGATATCTTAAGTAATTATGCTTTCTCTATGGATGGGCGCTAGGGAGAGAAGTGCGTTGCTGGTCATATATTGTATATTAAGTAATTACGTTTTAGTAAAGAATTCACTTAGAGTTATGACTTCTTTCTCTGGCTTTATTCTATTTCTAGTTATGGGCTAGGTTAACCACTAGAAGCTGGCAGAAGCAGCCAGAGTTTATCCAAACAACTATCTATAGTTGGGCTTGAACCACCAACTATAGTCAATCCCCAAAGGAGTTGCTTGAAATCAAATTTGACTAATTTATATGTACCCACAATGGATGATGCTCCACCCTGAGTGTAAGAGCTTGAAGCTATAAAAATGGTATTATTTTGTGTTTGCCAGAGTAGCTATAGAGCTGCTCGTTCTAGGCTATGAAAGTGAGACTGAGTTCATACCAACAGTCTTGGGAACGGGCCCACCAAATAATGGGATGCCTAAGGCTAACACCTCCTCATGGCTAACAGCAGGGATGAATACAACCTCATGATGTACTGGCAAGGAAAGGTTCGAAAGGCCCCTGTGCCGCCTCTCTCTGTGCTACGGGAAAAGGAACTAGGAGCCATCGCGTTTCAGTTGGCCCTATATCTATAGGTGGTTGCACTGTACCGGGAATCAGGGGCTGGTTCTTCTCCTCTCCATGCTGCCCTACCTCTCTATTGGTGGCCGAGTGAGCCAGAAAGAAGTGCTGCCATGGTTGAAAGCTTGGCCCCCAACTATAGAGTAGAGGTGAGGGGCAAAGACCTTGCAAATAATTCATTCGGAGGATCGATCAACCCAGCAATTATCATGTGGAACCTATGGCTGGAGAGAAACAAAAGAATCCTCTTAGATGAAACCCTCCCTGCAAGTCGACTCCTACCTATTGATGGGAGTTGTTCCCTACTAGTAATATGGCCTCCATCTCAGAATTAGTAATTGCATGGGCTCCAATCCAAGTAGATACTCCTTCATTCCTTGGGAAAGCAATACCATACAGAGATGCCCTACTCTCTATAGGGGTCCTACGGAGCTCAAGTTGTCCCTGCTAATGGGGATTGCTGGATTGAATAGGGAAAAGAGAATCGAGGTTAAGTGGCACCCGCCGAAGGAAGGATTAAGCCGGTCATATGGAACACCAGAACATGGAGAAAGAGATAGAGGAATTGGTTCA
>ML779975.1:197740-209393 GCA_009831015.1 Picea engelmannii
CTATCAAATGCTGGTTCAGTGTGGATTGCGGTGTTCTAGAATAAAAAATAAATCGTTGTTCTCAGCTATAACTGTAGTTAGTCGGGTTCCTTAAATGCACTTATTCTCCGGGGGAAAGATAATAGTATGGGGCCAGGGTATGGAACGGAAGGAGAAGAACGGAGAGAAGGCCCATGAAATCATTTTTTTTTGCCAGGAACGAATGTCTATAGTTCAACACCCGAAGCAGAGAGAACAAGTTGTGACCAAAATATGTCGATAAAGCAAGCTGGTTTCGTGATCCTGCAACCGTTTGTGGGATAGAAAGGTAGGGGGACCCGATTCGATATTGAATTGGCCAGTTGCTCCCCCCATATACGCTATTGCAACAAGATCTAGTTGTTATTGAATCAATGTTGTGTCGCTTGCTGCCATAAAAGCCCCTATATATAGTAGGGGGGGGGCATTCCGCTCGATCATGAGAAGGATTTGATGCTAGATTGGTGATTCGCTTCATATACGTTATATGATCAACTTGTTTTCTCCTGTCATGAGGTCGAGCCCTCTTCTTACCCCGTTAACAGGTCGAGTACCCCCCGAAAACCCCCCTCCTTGTATAGGTGGATAGTTTGCCCCGGAGTTTGGATAGGCCCCCCTGGACGAGAGTTTACGGCTACATAATAGCTCCCTGTACGAGAATAGTTGTCGGCTAGAAGCTCCCTTGTACCATTAGTTCCTGACCCAGATAGTATCTCCTGAACCCTTCTTCTCCTTGGTCGGGTTACTCCTCACCTTCACCTTGCATCTTTGATCCCAGATATGAGGATGCAAATTACTTAGCCGTTTTTACACTCTTTGGATGCTCGGGTATATCGTTGTTATACCCCGCCTTCTCGTGCATTCTTTTATAGAAATATTGACCTTACAAACACTTTCTCTCTGTCTGCCTTCCTTGGATGACTCCCTATACCCATCTCCTCTCGTTGGTGTTTGCGCTAGCCGGGTTGCCCCTAACCTTCACCTTGGCACTTTTATGGGTGAGGCATACACCAACTTCTCTCTTTACTGACCGGATATAGGTTCACCCTTAGAGGAGAGCGCTTAACCCTGACAGTTGGTACCGAATCTATTTTAGTTAATATAGGAGTTCCCTTAACCTCCTTACTCATTCTACTCTTGGGGTGATATTACTTCCTTGGGAATACATAGCTCCCAAGCTTGGTTTTGTGCCTCCTCAACCCTTCTTCTGCTTGCACTAGCAGTGGGGTTCGTACCTTGGGGCATTGAGGCTCCCATTAACGGCTTCCCAACACCACGTTGCCCTGACTAAGCCACCGTAGGGCACACTACAGTCTCTACTTATGCATGCGTAGATAAGGAAATTACCATTAGCCAAAGAAACGGATTTACCCACCTCAACCAAGCATCTATAAGTGTCGGCTCCTTAAGAGTAAGTACGATATAGTTTATGGATGGATAAGAGCTCCCTGGACGATTAAGAGTAGGAAGGAGGCCATTCCCTTTACGAGTTGTTTCTCACCGGGATCAACCTGAACCTTTACAATATTGGTGGTGGCTCCACATCATAGCTGGACTAGATTAGGTTAGTCCCTGGCTGGATGCTCACTGCACCATTAGACGGTCTAATCCTTGAGCTACTATACATGGATGCTCACTTAGATAAGGAAGTAGCCCAATGATACTGGCTAACACCTTGGCCAAGACAGGTTGTTAGCCAAATGCGGCTACTATACATGCTTTGTCGCCCACCTTACCTATGCTAATACACTCAGTAGCCGGGATTAATAGTAGCCAGGATTAACTGGGTTAGGTTACGACTCATCATTTATACTTTACATTTTTGGCATTTGAGTTATTTGTAAAAACATAATGAGATACATAAAGAGAAAGAGAGAGCTCCTATACATGCTCACTTAGATAAAGATACAGAGAAAGACTGTTGTCGGGCGAGCCAGGTGTTGGCTCTTAATAGCAACGTACATCTTTGTAGCCACTTCACAGCTACCTGTACGATTATTAGTCTCACCCAAACACGGAGGATACTTACATGCATAGATTAGGAATGAATGTGGTCGGGATTACCGTTAGCCAGTGAAAGAGACGAATTCACCTTTATCACCTCATGCCAGGAGCTCTTGATTGGTGGCTGCTCATAATAGCTCCTGTACATCTTGGTGGCTGCATCACTGTTACCTATACTACTATCATTAGTTATAATTATGCTTGCTTAACGAAGTGATGGATACTGGTTGTTGCCGAACGAAGTGAGATATTCACTGTTGCCAATGTATCTGGGCTGAGAATCCCTATCACTGCTAGTCTATGGGCTTGCTATCTTCTCTCGTGCTACTATTGGGCCAGATCCTCGTGATAGTTGTTCGACTGATCATTTGTCCTATCACCCATGACTCATGCTGCTATTAGGCTGGTTATAATCCCTTACGTCGATTGTCGGGCTGGTTTTCCTCCCTGCCGCAGCTTGTTCTTGGGCTAGTCAGTCTTCCCGCGAATAAGAAAAGAAAAAGAGGTGAGCATACCTACCTTACCTCTTTCTTTATTCTACTGCCTATGAGAAATAGATGGGCATCCTCTGAACTATAGGCTGGTCACCTCGATAGTTGGTTGTTGGGCTGATAAGCTGTGAACCGTGACTCGTGCTGCTATTGCGCTGGATCCTCTCTAGGTTGGGCTTATAAGCTGTTACCAAACCCTACTGTCAGGTTTATGTTTTTACCGAACCAAAGCAATATCGAACTGAACCAATAGTCTCTAGAAATTGATCACCGAATCTAGGGTTTCAAACCGCCATTATCGAATGCTTATGAAAAAATCCAAGCTAACCTACCTCCTACTGTGATTATCTTGAAACCTACCTCGCTAGCTGGGCTGGTCAACAACCTCGTACTGCTACTTCCTGGGAATGAGACTTTCACTGGGACTAACCTGTCCAAGCTAGTAGTTCAGGCAGGTATAAGGACTGAAGCTTGTTGGTCAGTGATAATAAGTTTGACTCGTACTTTCACTAGCTAGTTGTTGGGCTAATAATTTGTCAGAGCGAGTGAACGAACCATATTGAAAAACAATTGGTCTGGTTGAAGTTGTTATCGAACCAGACCCATTCGAACCTGAACCTCATCTACCAATTGTCCAATCAAAAATGGTCCAACAAAAGTTGTTTCAATTGAACCAATTGATCGTGAACCATACCATCGTGAAGCTGAACCTCATGTGTGAACCATACCATCATGAAGCTGAACCTCGTCTTGTCTACCAATGGTCCATGAACAAATGGTATAAACAAACAATGGTCCATGAACAAAGGGTCTAACCGAAACATACTCTCACTAGCTAACTAACCTGCCAAGCTATCTATCCGTCGCTAATCGCTAACCCCATTGCTAACCATGTCGTGTAACCGCTACTACTGTGTAACCTTACTTCCAATACTCGAACTTGAACTGCTACTTGAACTACCACTAAAAAATACTAGTGCAAATACACATATAACCATCCCCGCACCACTACCACTTCCAAATAACCATGTATCCACTAATCTTTCTAACCAATCACTTTCACTCAAACTAAACCTCTATGTGCGTACAATCTGGTGGGAGGAGGGAAAAACCCTCCCCTACAGGCACTATTAATACAATTAGTGTATACTTACGTATTGAGATATAGGTTCGATAGATGGGTCCGCTTTAGCTTCCTTGGCCTTTTTTATGTCGGAGATATTCTGATTTATTTGCATATAAGAAAGGGCCATGAAAACTTGTATAAGAAAGAGCCATGAAAACACTTTTTTACTTTGCCTAGGGCAGAATCAAGTACTTCATTATCTGATCGTCGTAACCAATTCTTGTAGAACCTTACCGAACTGACAGACCCTGATGGAGGCTATCAAATGGAGGAAACAAATATGCTTGATGGAGGAAAATAGGCTTTTTTCACTCCGTAAAATGGAGGCAATGGAGATTCTTGGCAGAGTTAACAAAGATGTGGAATGGAGATCTTGGCATAGAGGATCCTTGTGGAGAAGCGAATCTACTATCAATCCTTAACCGTGAAAGAAAAAAAAGAAATATCCTTTCTTTCCCCTAACTGTATGGAAGGAAATCACCCTAAACCAGTGGGCTTATATCGGGCAACTTCTGAGAGATCGAGCAGCTTCTGATGAGTGTGATTGGGGAGGCCGAGACCAGACCGATTGCCCCGCAGGGCCTCTTTTCTTTCTCAAGTGGGCCAAGCCTCGCAGGGCCTCATGCTTCTCCCCCCAATTCAATTCTATGGAGATTACTTTCAAGAGGAAGGAAAGACTTAAAAGACTTAACTATAAGGAAAGAACTCCCTAGAAAGAACTCCCTAAAGTATCTCAACATAAGGAATCCCTTAGATTACTAAAGGAAAGAACCCCCTTAGCAAAGCAAAGTATATCGATGAAATAATTCCAAAGAATTAACCATAAATTATATCAAAAGATTAAAGGGTCATAAAAGGATATATCTAAAGGAGATATCCATAAAAGACTAGCGGAGCCCATTGAACAACACTCTAGGACTAATGGAAATTATCTTTCTCGGAAGGGAAGACTCTTGGAGCAGTAACTTCAAATACTCCTAGAGAATTTGTTCTTCACTACCGACACTATTTGGCTTTGGATTCGCATCTGTTGGCTTTGGTATTTCTTCATAGTATGATGCTCATGGTAGAGATTCTTAGTTTCATGATCAAGATCGTGATAGGTATTTTAGTGATCAAAAGCAAGAGTATTAATTTAGGGATCGAGACCCAGAATAAGACCCTACAAGACAATACCCTATGGGACCAAATGATATAGGACCCTCATCCTTAGTGACATCTCTTTAGCCAGTAGAAGTTTCGGCTCTAGAAGGTGAAGATACAGCACATCGAGACTTTTAGACCCAGTTCAAGAGAAAAACCCAGCAATAGAAGCAGAGGAAGGAGCAGAAGCAACATGAGAAGCACAGGCAGCAAAGACAAAGGCAGGGGCGGAAACAATTGCGATTGTGAAATCCCTTTGTCTTTTATCTAGATCATTGGTCCTCGCATCGAGCGTTTTATCGGTGGAATAGAGAAGGAGTGGCGAGAGAGGTTTTTTCTCTTATACATAGATAAGGTTTGGTCATTTCTATCATGCCTCACTTTGACGGACAAGCACATCTGAAATTAATTCCATAGGCGGGAGGGGTTCCATTCTTTTACCTAACCATTCCTTTATTTTCACAAGCTCTACCTTTCATAGTTGTTTGACATTCATATAATGAGCTAAGATCCCTCCCATCATGTCCCATTCTTCCCTCTTCAGACCAATATCTCTCTCATCATTGGTAAAGGTCTCTAATCTAGATCTAAAGGTGGTTTTTCCTAGGCACATAGCAGCGGAGCGGGGCCCCACCCGATCCGATCCCATCTAAGTCTAAACCATTCCTCGGGATGGGGGAAACATTCTACCTATACTTCGAATACTAAACTAATATGGACATGAATATTTTCGGCAGTAGGAGAGGCAGCAACGAGGAAAGAATTAGTCTAAGTGACAGTTCAAAAGCAAGATCAATAGCCCATTTCAGATTCTCTAGTTGCCCCCGCCCCAGATTCCTTTCATGAGAACAAGAGCCATTACCTTGGTCAGAGTCTATCCCTGTTCCAATGACTGTTAAAACACCCATCGAAGAAGCAATTTAGTTCAATCCAACCACATAAATAGAGGCATCATCACTAACATAAGCATCTAAGCAAGAATCATCACAACTAGCAGTTATAGATCCTTCAATAGATCTAGCTTTTGATGTTATTGATCGAGACCCAGATTCTGATGTTCGTTAGTGAGATTATGTTCTTGATCGAGACCCATAAGTAGGAGAAGCAAAGATAGTTGCAGATCCAGTAGAAAAGGTAACAAAGGCAGACCCATAACCACCACCTAAGGCAGAGGGGTAACCACCACCTTCTGGTGATTCATATGGTTCTTCAGTTGGTTCTACAATTAGTTCAGTAGATTCTGTAGAAGCAGCACGAGCAGTTCCATAAGCAATAGAGCTAGTAGCATAGCTAGTTCCAGATGTTCCAGGTGAAGATCCAGATCCATATCGAGACCCAGACCCAGATACCATAGCAGCACTTAGTTCTGTTGATTCAATTGGTTAAGCATTTGTTTATCCAATAGCACCACGAACAACACCAGTAGCACCATCAATGCTAGTCATTAGTTCAACAATTGATCTACCAGTACCAGCAATAGCATTTGGCCTAGAGCCAATGGCCATTTCACTACCACCAGCGATGGACCGGGGAATGACATATATGGATCACGAGCAGAAGCAGCTGGGGTAATTGCCTCAACCCTACAAGTGAATGAAGGTACCTCGCAGGTCTGAGTTCACCTAGAGATGGAGAATGCCTAATGGATGGAAAGTGCGTAACAAATAGTGCTATCTCGTGCCTTATGAATCATAAAGGTTATCACAGGTGGCCAACAGGACCTCTGCTAGGTATGGATGAAGGGGATTATGATTTTCGTGCTACTTATTTATTATTATCTAAAGACGCTAAAGATTTAGAGTTTATAGATCGAGACCCAGGTCTAGATAGAGATACAGATACACTAGAAGCAAAGCCAACATTCGTAGCAAAGACAAAGTAAGAAGAGGTAAAGGCCAGGCATAGGCCATTGATAGAACAGATCGAGTCCCATACCTAGGTCCCACTTCTATATCAGTCCCATATTCTGTTGATCCGGTTGATCCATACCCACTAGTCCTAGCTTCCTTCCTTATAGCTTATCCCGTCCTAGCTTCCTTCCTTCGCTCAGTTACATATGCCTTATAGATATAGTAGGGCATTCCTTCGCATGGTTAAAGGTCCAGATTCACCTGTCCCAGACCTATACCCATATCCATACCTTCGTTACTAAAGTCCATACCTTTGTAAGCCATATTGAGACCCGTAAGCAGCAGAAGCAGCACCAATAGTAGCAGTAGATTCATCCATTTCACTAGTTGACTCAGTAGATTAAGCAATAGATTAAGTGGTTGACTCAACAATAGCCCTCAGCGATATATTAGTGGTAGAAATGCGCATTTGCTTCATTATATAATGCACCCATCCTAGTTTCAGTATGAGATCGAGACCCAGTTACTGATGCTAGAGATAAAGACCCATCCATATAATATCCATACTATAGAGAGCAAGATCCTGGTAGAGAGCAAGATCATGATAGATCGTGATAGGGATAAATATTATAGGGATAAAGAGTCCAATGTTCCGGATGATCCATATACTAAAGATACAGTGGTGGATTATCCAACTTATCCACTACCAGCATCAGTAATAGCAGCAAAGGCATAAGCTAGGACAAGGACAGTAAAGGCATGGGCAAGATCTATGGAGTTATGTTTTATCTCCGATATGGCTGGATGGCAGGTTAATTCTTTATTTCTTTAGTGGTGGAATTCGATGAAACTTCTTTATTTCAATATTGAAGGGGCTTATTGGCTGGCTTTACAAGTTTGAATGGGACTTATTCAATTGATTTCTTCCCCTAAAAAAAGAGTTGGGAAGAATAAAAAGTACTATGTCGAATAGAAATCAGGGTACTATTCAGTCGATAATAAAGGCCAAGGAGATATTGTCAGTTTCGCCTTTTGTACCCCCGAGTGAGCCCAGAAAGTAGATAGTTATTCCCGTTCCTATACTTACTATAAGGATATCCTGACCTTACTCAAGACCTGACTGACTGGGGGGCCAAAAATTTCGAATGGAGTGGAAATTTAATCCAAAGAATCATCCTATGGATTGGTACGAAACACGTTTTCAAGATGGCCGATTTCTGAGGGGAAGCAGAAACCTATGTCTTAAAAAAACCTGGGTCTCTTTTTCTTTGGTTGATTTACAGGACTGAGAAATAAAAAGGGGGGGTGAAACCTACCTATACAAGCAGGTATTGAAGGAAGAATATAGTAGAATAAAAATGCAATGAAGAAGAGGAATTTATTGCTTGCTCGACGGTAGGTTATTTATTGCTCACCCATAAGGGTGAGGAGAGCAAGGAGGCACAAACAAGCTCTCAAATGTAGGGGAGAGGAAAATGTGCATGTTTCTGATAGACGATGCACTATTCACATGAGATCGATTGGTTTTTATCGGTTATTCTCTGTGATTTATGTACCTGCCTTATATAGTAGAATTGGTATAGAGATAGGGTGGGTGACAGAAAAACTGGGGCTAAAGTTTATTGTCGCAAGTGAATGTAACGAAAAGACCTAGAAATAACAGATAATGGCGCAATTCATTCATTGACACCTTGTGAATTGACCAATTTCGTTGTTCTTCCCATCCTCCATGGGTAAGCACGGGATGATTCACGATCAAGGTGAAAGGATTCGAACCTATGGCCCTCTATACCCCAAGAGAATGCACTAACTACAATGAGTGCATAACCTTGTCTCTCTCTTTCACCCAAAAAGCTAATCACCTATCCCAGTTATGCCATTACCAATCCAAGTGACCATCGCCCAGGTGAGACCTTTTTACGGAGAAGATGAGAATAGAGGAGAATCGCTATGAGCTTTGCGTATGACCCCCGCATCACTACATGTTTTGCTATCACTTACCAAAGGAAAGAGACACATATTGGTGGATATTAAATTTCCACTTAGACCTTATATAGACGACGCACTAGAAATTGATCGAAGAACCGAAATTGATCAAATCAAATGGGACCATCCTTCATTTCTGATGCACCTACCGATCAGAGGAGAGAGACGCACTTGCTCTCATAATACAAGACACTATACGATCACTTGCATTACAACCTATGCCTGTTGTTAACTCCCAAAACGAAACCGTCCTTTCGGTCAAGTTTTGGGTGGATATCATAGCTTTAGGTAGTATCTTAAAGTCATTTCTTGAGTTTTTACAGCTGAGGAAATTTTTGGTTTTGGTGTGTCTCAGAAAATAATTGACCCATAAAGTCTTTTCTTTCAAAATTGTAATTTTTTACTTTCCACAGCTAATGTGTTTGCAAAAGGTTCATTGTGCACTATGGAAAGTGTTCACTTTCAATAGCTAAAGAGATCGCTTCATCAGTTGACGCGCTGTTGAAAGTGTCAAATCTTAAAAGGTTTTTAAAATCAGTTTTTGGGTGGCACGCTATCAAAGGTACATACTTTCAACAGCTAAGGAGAGTCTTCTACAAAGTGGCGCGTTGTTGAAAGTACTTACTTTCAGCAGCTAACAGGGGTTTCTTCGCAGAGTCGCGTGCTGGTGAAAGTGTCAAGCGAGCGTTTGGCCGAGGCGTTCTCCACGGGTTGTTGCTACTCGAAGCGGGAATCACGTGCTGATATCCACGTATGAAAAACAATGATGGTGTGATCACCCCCACGTCAGAGAAAATCTAGGGCATACGCTAATAGGAGTGGACAATCATGGAAACTAAATCGTGCATGTCAGATGTGACTGTAATTCCAAGTCGTTCCAAAAACCACGCTCAACGTTCATCACAGTCGGAATGGCAAGTTCGTGTTTGGAGATGCAGGTACAGAGGAGGTACCACCGACTTGACACCATCAAATCAAATAGAGGTCTCGCATCACAAACCGTTTACAAAACACTGTCAAATTTTTCATTTAATTCAAAACAGAGCCGAAGCTCGGACTGCTTTCAACAGCGTAGAACCTCAGCTCGACTAGGCGGTTACAGGGTTTATATTTTTCAAGTGTTTGAGCTCCAAGATGGCGAGAAAACACGGTGGCGTTTTACTTAAATGAGAATTGGATAATTTATCCTTTCTGGAATCACATCCCGAGGTTCAGAGGCATTTTTCAAATGCGGGTTCCATGGAATTCGCAGAAAGGTTACAAGTTGGGTCTCACCAGGCCACTGCTGAAGCCTTCGCCAAGACATTTGATGGCAACAAAGCTCACGTTGGCTCTGTAGAAATCAAGGTGGATGAGGCTATCATTGCTGCAGCTACAGGATTGCCCAGAACCGGTCAAAAATGGTTTAAGACCACCGCTCCTAAGAATCTGGATTACAGGGTTTATTTGAAGGATGGATACAAACACAAAGCGTGGACAAAAGGTATGCTCGTTTCATATCTGGATGAAGAGTGGCAGCATTTATTCAAAGGCATTCAACTATACATTACCTCAGAAGGAAGATACGAAAAATTGATGATGTACCACTTTAAACTGATGGATCATTTTACAGGCAAAACCCCCAATTTGCCTTACTTCTTATACCACAGTTTGATTAAAGTCTGCAATAGAATTAGAGCTCAACCTTTGAGCATTAAATCGACTCTCTGTCACCTAGGCCTCATTAAATTTATTCTTCTGCAAGAATTAAAGCAACAAGGAAGGAGATGGGAGCACTTCCTGTTCTGGGAAGGCTTTGAAACCCAGAACCAGACTGCAAACGAACAAATGGCAGGTGCAAGAAAGCAATTCTCTCCTCAGGGCAGCTCAAGAAGAAGAAGGGCCTTGTCAGAACCTTCAGAGGACAAGGCATCTAGACTGAAGTCTCACAGTTTGAAAAGGAAATTGAATTTAGAGCAGACTACAGAGCAGTCTATACAGCAGGATTCAGGACACCCTACACAACAAAGTACAAGGAAAAATATCCTAAATTTTCCATACTCGGATTCAGAATCTGAGCAGAAAGACCATTGCACTGCCATCAAGAGTTCTGATCAATCAGAAGAATGTGCTCAGAACTATGAAACATTAAAACATACAGAGCAGGGAGAATCGTCAAAAAACCCTAGATCAAATAAAGCCCAGAGAATCAAACACCTCAAGGAGGTAATTGCTCAACAGGAAGTTCTAGAGCGGGTAATTAAGGACGGGTATAAAAAATTATCTGATAACTTTGCAAAGACAAATGCAGCGTTTGAAATATTGGCCAAGGAGAGCGTTAAAGAGAAAAAGAGGAAGGAAAAGCTCATTAAAAACTACAGCAGATTAAGATTGCTTGCCCGACACCTCAAGAAGCTGATCAGGGGATTGAAACAAAAGCTGAAACAAAGGTCTCATCCAGACCTGAAATTTCTTGCCCAGGTGGCAGTCAATATGCAAGGTGAGAAGTCAGATGTTAATTGATTTTGGTTTGAAGTAAATTTTGAAGACGAAAGCTCTTTTTGTGCAGTATCGGGACTTTCAACAGCGCCAGGCTACTATTTCATTGCTCGTTAGCTGTGGAAAGCGATAGCTTTCAACAGCTAACCCGTGAAAGTTTCAAACGGTTGCACTGTTGAAAGCTGGGCAAGCAAGTTATGAGGACGAAATCGCAACAGTTTATTTCCAACTTGTTTTGAAGATATGCCAACGTATCATTGGACCATTAAATTGCATGCAAGAAGTTCAACCTCGGGGATTCGAGGAATTTTGGATACGCTTTCAAAACCATATTCTAAAACTCAGCCATATATATTGGGAAATGGAACAGTCACGCACAGGTGTCATGCTGCTTCACTACATCGCAGATGCTGGAAGCTGGAGGAAGCAAATGGCGATTTTTTGTATGCTGAAGACAATTCGAACACTCAGTTCTGTTATTGAAGACTTTAATTTCATAGTTGTTTAAGTAGAATAGAACTGTTTTTATTAAATGACAGATCCATGTTTTTAGGATC
>ML779975.1:219712-240681 GCA_009831015.1 Picea engelmannii
TCTTTTTGTACTCAGACTTTCTATGTTAATACAGATCACAGGTTCCTTTCAATTTTGATTGTCAGCTTTCCATCTTTCTTCTGCATTATTATCTGTGTTGTCAAGCTTTGAATGGCTGTTATCCCATTGTTTAGCTCATAGCCCGATAATAAGTCTCTTGATTGTCTCTTAGACCCTGCTTTGCACTGGTTTAGTTACAATTTGTTCTCCAACCACTTTGAAGCTACCTGTTAATTAATCAATCTTTGAGAGCACTGTCTATTTGTTTATCATTTTCATGTTTGAATGCTATAAGTTGTATTGAGTTGTCCCATTGATCCACATTTACAAAATACAAAAACATTCACTTCTTAAGTTACCAAGCACCTTTGGTCTGGAACCACAAAGGGTTTCTTGGAGTGATAACACCTGCTACCTGTGTCGCTACCCCGTGCTAGAGATTTGACCAGACGTGACCAGCGGTTCATGCAGGGAAATCTCCCATTGGCTACTAGTACATCCCCTTATATATCGTTTCTCCCTTTCCCTTTCTCCTTCGTCTACTTCCCTCTGGATCTTGCTTGCTTGGATCTATCCTAGTGCCATTTTCTCTGGGGGTTATTAAGGGGGTAGATTGATTGTTTTTGATCCAGCCCTAGCCTATTAGCACCTTTACCCCCTAGCTTCACGTAGACCTATCATGTCAAGTTTAGCTTAGTCCGTCAGTTCATCAAAATTATGAGATTCTAATTATATGCTCGATGTTATTAATATGATGCGTTCTTGTTTCATGCTGAGATACCCAATGATTGCTGATTTTCTTATCCAGGAAATGAAGGTGGCTTATTTGTGATAGATTCTTGATATTGTTTATACCGGGTGGTGATCTGATTCTGATAATGCATGCTAGTGATTGTGATTAGTATTTCCAAGGATTACCAAGGCTCGAGATGATGGCAAGGGAAAGGAACTGGGCCATATCTATTTAGACACCTCATTGAGTATTAATCAATCAATAGCTTGGGATTCACCACAATTCAATGAAAAACACGATTTTCGTATGTAATTTATTATGCAGTGCTGATAGTCTTGCATCAATGGGGATCTTGTTCATTTAACCCCTTCTAGTGATAGAAGCATAAGTAGAGTTGAGAGCCCAAGTGATAGCTGTGTAGTCAGGAGTACAAGGTGGTGATTTCTCCACGAAATATCGTCTATTATAATCTTGTCACATGCTAGAGATGCAAGCACGAGTTACTACGACAACTGTTTTATGTATGTAGGACCTTGATAGGACAAGTATAGGTGAATTATATTGATTTCCAAAACATCAAATTATGTTCTCATGAGTTCCAGTGGAATACCTCTGAAATCAGTACGATACCAATCCATAATGTAGAAGAATTAAGATGGTCAATTTATTCATGTCCTAGAACAAGTAATTAACTTCTTCAACCTCATTGTTTCATACGAGGAGTTAAGCGATCACCTTGGATTAATGACCCCAGCTTTGGATAAAAAAATGGTTTAGGGATATCCCATGTTAGACTCAAGGAGATATAAAAAACTTGACTTAAGGGATCGTTTTAATTTGAACCCATGAAGCGTATATTCGTCCCTAAGCCCAAATCGACGGATAGGAGACCTCTAACCATTCCTTCTCCATTGGATAGGATTGTTCAACGATCAATAGCTTCGATACTTGAGCAAATATTTGAGCCGATCTTTTCACCAGTTTCATATGGGTTTCGACCCTGGAGAAGCACACATTCTTTCTTTCATAAACTCCAGAAATGGACAGGTGTTAAGCAAAAAATTCATGGCGAGCCGTTGCTTTGACCAAATTCCACATCAGGTAGTGATCGATCTCCTACAGGAGTGCATCGAAGATGAATCTTTCTTAGATCTAATCCACAAGTTTCTATCTAATCGAATAACAACAACCAATGATATAGACTTAAGAAATCAGGCTATAGGGATTCCCTAGGGCATTGTACTGTCTCCTATTCTGATGAATGTAGTCCTTCATCCTTTTTCTTTTTGTGTGCGGAACATCTATTATGGTAGGGTTGCAAATGACCAGACCATAGGCATCACAGGAAATAACGATGAAGTAGCTTGGGAGATCATTAACCAGATCAAGGCATTTCTAAAGCATAATTTAGGGGATATGCAAGTCCGTGCGAAGATCATACAAGAGAGTGGAACTTTATTAGGTATGAATTTGGTTTGATCTTTTGCTTCCACCATCAAGGTCCAGGTGCCCATGAAACGAGTCATAAAGAAGCTTTAGGAAAAAAATCTCCTCTCTCCAAACACCAAGCACAATTGGAGAAACCACCTTGAGGCAATCATCTCCCACTATGAATCCATTGCACGGGGGATCCTTAATTACTATGCTCCTTGCTCGAACATTTTTTATATTGTTTACTTTATAAGGAAGTCCTTCTTTTTATCTATGTGTAATGTTGTCTCTATTATAACAAGGATTCCTCCCTATTCTGTTCCAAAAACCTTCCCCACCCAATCGGTCGGTATCAAAAAATGATCGATTGGTTTCTTTCATCTATAAAGAAAGCCATTGCAGCCTTTCAAAGAGGAGCAGGTGATCACCAAGCGGGAGTAAGTCATAAAATAAAACATACTCCACTCTTTGCCCCATGTACAGTTACGAGGTGCGATGCAATTATTGTGAAGATTTATCATGTGAAGTACCTGCATAATTTTCTGAGCGTCATAGGATCAATTATCATTAGGAAAACCCTTGCCTCCAATCAAACCAAGGAGGGAAGGGGAGGTTATAAACTCATATCAGGGATACCGGCCATATGAAAGATCATGACCACAAAGGGAATAAGATAGGCGAGAATAAAGTAGTATCCTACCCTTCTTTAGAAGGTAAAGGTAGAGTGGCGACCAGATAAAAAGAAGAGAAAGAGGGTCCTTCAAGTAAAGGTCAACCCAGCCCCAGGCAAGTAATAAGTGGTCCTTATAAACCCTTCTAACCTGAAGTAAGGATGCCCCTTATTTTCCCTTTCTTTCACTCCCTCCTCCCCAAGCAACTTCTCTTTCTTTCGGTAACTAGAGAGAGAAGTCATCCCCACACAACTCCAGACTTTGATATGATCCCTCTCAACTAACCCTACTTGCTACACAGTACTTATAGGAGCCTTGGCCTTGGCCCATCCTCCATCTCCTTATAAACCCTTAGCTAACAAATAGGTAGGTCTCAATCTCCCTCCATTGAAAGGGCCCCATTAATAAATCTGAAATCAAATCGAGTGACGTTAACGAATGAAAACCCAATGCCTTTTACTTAATGAAGGGTAAAATGATGAATAAGGGTCCTAATATGACCTGATATATCGTAGATAAGGAGAACACCTTTTCTTTACTGTAACGAAGTAAGAGAGACTGACCTTAGTTTAGTTATTTCTCTCCTTCTTTTTCAAGCTTAGTCACCTAAGGAAGGCATCAGACTGGGAAGGATTCTGGTCCATAGGGTCCCTGCGGGGCTACTTGGAAGGGTTCTGATAGAAAGGTCCTCGAGAACTTGCTGTTGAGAAAGATTTGTCCAAGCAGGGCTTTATACTTTATAAGAGTGAGCTAGTCTGTACTCACTGGGCACTATTGAAAGTACATAAATGTTTTCAATTCGAAAAAAGGGAATGAAAACTTCTACAATCTGAAATGACCACTTTGTTGGTAGATCCTATAGTGATAGGAGAGAGAGCTAGCTAACTTTGTTATGAAAAGGTATACCAATGAATTAGGGTTGCTACTAATACAAGGCCCATACCTAACCCAAGGTTGAATCTTTCCATACCCAAGAGAGGGAAGGATTGACAAAAATCCCACCCATAATGGTCTATCTGGAACTCCCCCATGATCATCTATGCTCCTCCTTTCATGGAATAAGTTCCCACCCACTTCTTTAGCTCGCTCCCGGGATTCATAGCATGCTCGCTGTTTCTTTCTCCCACAAGCGGGCTCTTCTTTCTACCATGGCACCCCTATTTGTCAATAGAGTACAGTGACTATAGAAAATATAGCTATCCCTGGACCTAACATCTAACTATTTCACAACCTAATTATAGAGCGAGTGCGGCTAAAACTGAAATCCATAAGTAAAGGCAGGCACATCGAACCGGGTGTACTACATCTATACGATAACCGAACTAGAAATAATATGGCTAGGCCTCGTTCCCCGAACCAAATAGAGGTGCTTCATTGAGAGTGAGTTGATAAAGAAGGGTCTAACTGAGAAAAAAAGTTGTTCCGGGCAAAGCGAGGAGCAGCGTGGTCCCACCCGGAGAGAAAAGAGTTCTGCAGCTAGGTAGATATAAATAGAACTCATTCGGGCGCATGTAGACCTTCATTGACCGCTAATGCGGACATAGTTATATGTGGGACCCTGCCTCACTCGGCCCATCACTATTGGTTCAGTTTGCCAGCATACATTAGGTATTAGAATAGTCTGGGTGGGTATATATGCCTTGGGTGAACAAGCATCGATAGCCCCATTGGTAATCACAAGCTTTGGTCTTCTATCCAAACATTCCTCTGTTCCCCACAAGTTCAGTCTCTGCTCGAGTTTAGGCTTTTCCTCCAAACTAAACTTGTTGTTTTTATTAATCAATATACGATGATACAAATTTCTGAAAGATTCTTGGGGTTTCTACGAGTTTGCAATGGTATAGCCATGTGTCGATGCAGAGATGGATGCAGGGGACAAGAAACTCTTCGAACACAAACCTTCAGATCCATTTTCATTTCATTTTTATGATAAAAATGTGACCTCAGAAGCGAATAAAGAGTTTACGGGAACCAATCCCCGGCTTATCAACACTACTATGCTTACCAGCACTAGCCAATTGAGATACTCCCACCCACCTCCTTTCGCGGGCATTCATTACGAAGCATGTATTGCGTAAAAATTGTAGCAATCAATAGCTAGACAAAGACTTATGATCTGCAATTGAATGAATTGGTTTGGATTGACCATTACCTTTTGTGTTCGGGTCCCATAAACATATCTATCTCTCAATAAATATCCCCGATTGATTGGTTCAAGCAAGTTTCCTAGTTTTGGAAGATTCCTAGCTGTGATAAATTGGTGGGGGTTTCCGGTCTCCCCGGTTATTTTCAAAAGCGAGGATGCTTCTTCCAAAACACACTTCAATTTGCATAGGTGGGACTGATTCATTCGATTGGTTTACTAAAATAGAGGACAACCCCGAGAGGATTTCTTTAAGTGATCATTATCTCGCAAGTCAAGTCTTTTGCTCCGGTGGTGGGTTCAAACAAGCCCCGGGAGGGATGCGATGAAGGGTAAGTAGAGATATATTTATCTATGTCATCTTGAAAGGGGGGGTTGTGGGGGATAACACATTCAACTTTTGAAGGCCCAAAGTCACCCATTTCCAACCCCTAAGAAATGATCAAGATGGAGAAGGCAACCCTAGAAAAGTAGTTACCCACTAGTCGATCGATAATCCATATGTAGGATAATTTGTTAATCCGAGATGTAGGGACTATTGGGACCATAGAAGGGACCACTAGGTCCTCTTACCACTAAAGGGACCATGACTATATTCTGCATTCCGCAAGCTATACTCCTAGTCCATATGAGGACGAAAACTATTATTGACTAATCTCAATGATTTATAAGGATAAGGATGATCCAAACGAAGTGACTGAATTAAATGATTAAAGTCCAACCTGTTTTCTCTTTATTTCTGCATGGGGGAATGACCACTACTTACAAGCTTGGTTGGCCTAGCCATGGAAACTATAAGAAATTTATCTTAGGCACAGCTACGAAACAGTGATTTAGGCGTAGTTGCGAAACAATGATTCATTCACATTGATCGGATTATTCGGATTATAGTCATTCCCAGGGAAAAATATATCTCTGGTACCAGGACTTCAATATTTATTGGGTTGAGATCAATCTACACTTGTTCACTGGGATCTTCCAATAGATTCACATTCATGAAATGAAGAATCCATTGTAGGCATTGGACTTCAATTTGATTCCTGGTCACTTTTCTCTGCGCTACGAACGTCTTTCCTCGGACCTGAAATCATGAATAACAGATTGAGCTATAGCTCACCAACCCGTCTTGTATTCGTTGATACCGTCGCTTTATCTATATCCCACCCTCCCTGTGTTTCATGTGCCGACTGCGTATTGTAGCTTGCTGGATCGCCCGACCGAGTCTTGCGCTGGTTGACAAGGTGCCTCAAAGCTCTATCTACTAGGTCTTACTGATCTAGGTAGTTCCTTTAGATAGTTCCTTTTCTGAGTGGGTATAAAACATGTTTCATTTCTACCAGAAGGGAAAAAAGATGATGGACAAGCTATTCCATTTCCACCCATTACCATCCACCTACCATCCACCTTAGAACTTCGCTACCTTATTTCAACTTAACCATGTGAATTTGTCTCGGAATAATGAAGGAACAACAAATCTGTCCCCTGTCGGTGGCTAATTACAATTCGTGTTACTATTCGGTCGAGTGGATGAATTGGGTGAGAAAGAAAGATCCGGGTGAATGAATCCAGTTCCCAACCTATGGTTACCTATAGTTCGGATTTCTACATCTCCTTCGGGAACAAGTAGTCTTATGGATCGGAATTGACCAGATCCACTAAAAGAGGAATGTTGCCATAGATGAGATAACTATACCATATTTATTCCTTCCACCCCTAGTCAGGAAACATGGGGATTCTTTCTAATACAAAGCATTTTATCCTCACCGACCACTCACTGTTTGGTTGGGCCCGAGTGGGTTTGGGATAGAAGGGCCGGGCCAACCATCTTTCTTTGATTAGTCAGTATTCTTTACTCCAACCCAATCGAGAAGAGATGAATGCTAGCTATCTTTGCTAGCCAGGATGGGTTGTAAAAGCATTCTGACCGAGCCAACCATCTCACTCTGGGAGAGCATTTATGTCCAATCGCGACCTTTAATTGATTGAAAACTTCAAATTGATAAGGGCTAGCACACTGGATCTATTGTGGATGTTCCTATTCTGAATGACTAGGCTGTCAGAAAGCAGGATTTCTTCCGTTTATTCTTTGGCAAAGTAACCTAACTCCTACAGGATTTCTTTTTGAAATTGGCAATAGTTGATAGTTGGCGGGGGACGGAAGAGAGAGATAGCTAGCAACAATCCTTATCCGCATAGGCGAGGGCTTTACTACATAGTTGCAACTCTGAACTGAGTGAAAAATGAGCCTTCCTTTCTCAGTTGAGGCATGTGAAACTTCCCTCCTCCCTGGTCGAGAGCCTACCCGTTTGGGATGGAGAAAGGAGAAACTATGATGTCTCTAATAGCGATGGATGTAGAATCGAATAGAATGCCACTAAGAACAGGGAAAGGTAGTTCATCCTAGTGAATGCGAAGGTTATAAGCTATTCCCCCATTCATTTCATTTCGGACCAATCGATCCTTTCCTTTATGCTGGCTACTCCTAGGAAACATATCTTTTTACCGAGTAAAAGAAGCCACCAAATAGCAGGATTTCACCCTCTCCCAGAAATAGGGTTGGTTCACCAGTGCAAACTATACAGCTCTACAATACAATAAGTCTATAAATTATCCTCTGAACGAATACCAAACGCTCACGAAGAACGTTCTTCTTTGAACTTGGTTCTCTCATCACAAGATATTAATATATTAATAAGTAGTTATCTCAATTATGCTTCACAGGATATTAAGGTATTAGGAAGTAGTCATATCAATGATACCAAGTGAAGTAGGGGAAATGACGTATAGACTAAATTGGATGGGGGGGAAGGACATTCCAATTATAGAACCAGGACATATTAGTGGCTGGCATGCCATCATCCCTCCTTGATTAGTCAGATTGGTTCACTGGAGTCAAGTTTATCACCAACCGCTAAGCCAATTGGTAAGGCCCGACGTGGAGCACCGGTCAGGTAGGCATTTCTATTTCACAATCATTGATTGCGATGAAAACATTGAGTGCTTTATCTCTCGGTTCTAAGCGCAATTAGACGGTCCTACTAGGTCCTACCCATACATGGTCGAGAGAGAGATTCGATTGGTTCAGAGTGGGCATATCTGTCTAATGGGATGGAAAAGCGAAAACATTTATTGTGGAATATAAGGCTAGTTTATTCAACTATTGTTGCATAGCAATCACATTTTTATTTCTATTTCCTCCCATTCTTTGCAATGATCGACTCTAGGTTGGGCAGGTTATATACTTTTTTCAAGTTGATCCATCGCATAAGAGATAGCCTTATCTTGGAGATAACCCGACCAAGCTTCCATTTAGAGAGAGGATAGGAGGCGGGCGTGTGATAAATCATCTGGTGGCACATCCGAAAATAGGGAAATAGATGAACCCATGTGTTCGATCTCGAATTAGACACCCAAGAACTACTAGGTCTACGAAGGTGTAGGTCCTACTGAGCCCTACCCATCAGACCCATTTTTTTCTCCGAATGATCTTCCACATTTATTGACGCATTCACAAACTTACATGCATGGGATATACTCCCTTCCCTCAGTAGTCATAGCGAAGGGCCAGACCCAGCTATAGAAGATGATACACATTGATGCTACTTTCCATTTCTATAGTTGCTTACCCGAATCCTCTTCCCACCCTTTTTGCACCTATGAAAATGAACCTTTTTTAATTAATTTATTAATGAAAAATTACTAAATATAGTTGTTAATATGTAGATAATAGACTCAATGAGGTAGGTTCAATGCTGATAAATTCGATCTATCGAAACCCTCGGGTGACGGCCACCCAACCATTCGGATTTAGGGGAATCTTACCGAAATGTTTGGCCGAGCTTCATCTCGGGATAGTTGTAGCGCAATCTATCTGAATAATTCCCCTGATTCCTTGATACCATCCGACCCTCTGTCACCAATTCGAAAAATTTTCTGACCGTCTCCATTGGCCCGAATGGTTGCAGTCTTTCCGCCAACACCAATGCAAAGAGATCTCTGGATGGGGGTATCCCACCGAATAGACTGCATTTTTAATTAAATATAAAGATCAGAAGCAATATAACGGGGGCAAGAAATCCGTCCGATAGCGCGATGGTCATCCGAAGTAGCGATATATGCCTAGACAACCCCCCCTTGGGATGAGTAGTGGTACCATTCCACAAAAAAACATAGCTCATTCCAAAACTCTTTGATTAAAGGTTTCTTTTTGTTCAACGAGGAGGGACTTTTGATGAAGAGGGAGAATAAATGGAGCCTCATTTTTTCATTTTGGGCTGTGATTTCACTTCGTTCCAAAACAAGTTTTAACTCAGTTCGAAAGGTTGGATGGATCGTAGCAGCAACTGTTTGGTTGTTCAGGTCGCTACATCTTGGGTGTTCTGCATAGAAGAGAAAGTTGTTAGTTCCGCGCCACTTCCTATTTTGTTCATTAAAGAATTGTTCTCTGGGTCCAACTTTCAACCCTGTTAGTCGATTAGGTCCCGAACCTTTTCCTCCCATGCCTGTTTGGTTTTATGGAACCCTACTATTACATTCCAGAAGCTGTGGCTGTTTTCCGAAACAAACATTGCTATGGGAACTTGGATTTAGCGATTTCATTATCAAATCCTTTAGCCATCTCAGAGCAGTCCAGTAATGGTCAGGAACTTACCTGATTGGAGAACCATAGCGAATACCTAATTGCATGCCTTCACGTCTCGCTTCCTTTTCAGGTCCTTAATCTCTCTCTCCAGGTTGGAGATTCTCAACCTTGTAGTCTCGAGGTTCACCTTGGCCCCCGCATACTTCGAGAGGTAGAGGTGCTTTCGTTGCCCCATATAGTCTAATGTAGGGCTCCTTTTCATCCATGTACTAGTCTCCCATGGTGTCTAGGACTTTCAAATCTTTCTCTAAGATTATGGGATATTTCCTTCCCCTCCTATGTCGGGAAAGCGGCTTCGCTCCATAAAAACCAAAAAAAATAAAACCAAAATGATGATAAACTAATCTATCTATATAGATAGGTGATCAATATTATTGTAATTTATCCTGTCATTAATCCTATCTGCCTGCGTGCCTATCCTGCCAATCCACTTGTAAAGAAATCCTTTTGCCTTTCTCTTCTTTGTTGATTGATGCACACAACCTCTTTGCTTGTTGCCAATGCCGACGGGCGAATGAATCCCCCCCATCTGGAAAGCAAGGGCAAGAAAAATATTATGCTGAAAATGCATAAGTAGGTAGGTTTATCGAATCGGGGATCAGATGTTTTCGTGGGCAGTAAGCAGCAGGTCTCTGTCCAAGACCATTTGGTTGGTGAAGCTGGTGGTTTACGTGACTGGGCCTGATCCGTTCGGTAGATCCGGTCGAGGTGGGTGGTTTTTACCAGCACGTGCATGGTAGAAGTCCCTATGAGTGTCTCTAGCCCCCGTGAGCAACTTTCCTAAATTTCTTGAAGAGGGCCTCTCTAATCGAGAGTGGTGGGTGTCCACTCATCACTTTGGCCATTCCTGGCTTGGCTCCGATAACGCTATTCTGGGAGGAGTCTGGATAAGGGCACTGGATCCCTTCATCGGACCAGGAGGGATATTGTGTGACACTGGGTTGGGGTTTGGTGAACCAACTGGTCACTCTTCTGGTTTCAGTATCGGGAACTCACTTTTTTTTGCACTCGCAGTTGCCTTGCCTTGGTTACACCTTCGTAATACCCCTCCAAGGAGATCCATTTCGCTCTACTCCCCCCAATCCAAACTTTACGCTGGGGATACTCTCTGTCATGGGATTAGACTAAGGGGAATCTCTATAGAGTCCCTCATATTGTTTGTGCATGTAGGAGGGATATAGATCAAGACATAGCCGCCCGTCACCATCACTAAAGGATGTTTGGCGAGGAGGGGGAAATCTTTTGGTAGATATACCCACCCATATATACCTAGACGTACCTGTATATACCAATACATATGTATCTATATAGAATCAAATAGATTCGTCGCCCCCCCCCCTATTTGTATATTGGCTAATATTTCCATAACGGATGGAAATGATAATTTGATACAATATCCACCCATAATCTAATATAAGTCGTAATGTTTACAGGAATAACATATACCCATAATATAAGTCATAATGTTGATGGGAATAACATATATCAGTAGTTGTCCGTTCGTACTCGAACAATGATATTCCAGGGGGAAATGCACCTAAAATCGAATATTTCAAGCCGGCTTCCGTGGGAAATTCAGAGTTCCTTTTTGATGTTGCGATCACGTAAAAACATGAAATTTGAGGCTCAATAGCTGAATACATGGCAATTGAATCATGAGCCAGGATCATAAAGAGCCTACTGTGAGTAGGAGGTAGAATTGATACGATGGATTCGAAAGAAGTAAACCTCTCTTGTTCGAAATAATCGAAACACATCAGGATGGTACCAACCGTACTTAATAATGGAAAGATTTGGCGAAAATATGTAGAATCGTCTTTCCTCAAAAAATGATTCTGGAGAAAATGGGCGATAGTTAGGAGAGGTGCACCAGCGGTGAGCAAAAGCATGGTTATTAGATACTAAAGGTGGCCAAAACCACACATGCGAGTTTCCCTACATGTGGCTCATCCGTGATGACTCATTCAGATTTGTGCGAACTAGCGAAACCATAGGTAGGTAGGATGCGCATGAGTGAACCTTTTTAGAACTAATGGGCATTCGATGCCCCCCAGTAGGAGTATATGGAATATGCCACTATCCTAGCCTGGATCTAGGTTATTAGATCATGTCCAGATGCCTTCGAGTTCGCCCCTACCTACCTATAGGTATGAATTACCAACAGTTGTACCTTGTCCTCAATTCAGGGGGGCGTCTTTGGCTTTACGAGAGAAAGCAGCTTGATGGAGGAATCAATCAGATCTCAACTTTGGAAAAACCACCTTCTATTTCTCCCATGGAGGCCTTTTGGATATCCCATATAGGTGAGGCTCCGGTGCGTGCGTCCAAGGATAAAAGTTGAAGAACTATTGTTGTAAGGAAGTGCGTAGAGTTGGAAGTGTGAAATACCCAGAGGTTATCGTGAGTGCCGCAAAGAGTGTGCACAAGAATCCTTTTAGATGCTTGAGTTTGCAGTAAAGTATAAGCTCGGGAATGATAGAGACTTTGGAGAAGATTGAGGAGAAGATGAGGTTTGGAATCACCTTGCATAACCAAGCTCAGGAGGAAAGACGCCAAGTATTTGGCCAGGAGTCCTTGAGAAGTCTAGATGGATGGTCAAAATTCTCAGGGGGAGAATCACCGAAGTTCCATGGACCATTGGATCTCGCAGACCAACGGAAGGGTTAAGGAGAGATTCTTTAAGCATTCGTAATATCATGATGGATAGTAGCCATTAGATTGGGATCAATGGGAGTCATTGATCTAGGACTTTGAAATTTCAGCTTTTCGGAAGTCGGAAGAGTGGAGGAGTCAGAACTCGAGAATTTCACGAGTTGCGAAATCCCAACAGGATCTGGACTGTCAGATCACAGGAAGCTTAGAACCATTGATTTGTGGTGAGGAGATATCGTGATTTTGGCTATCACGCGCGAAGGGAGTAGTTGCATTACAAATCCCTGATACGTGAAATCCCGAGGTGCGAAAGATTTGGACCCAGGTCACAGTCAAGGGTCATATCAAAAGAATTCAAGGGAGGAACCAAAGATCCGTTAGCCCTTTTCGAGGTTTCGGGGATTCAAGGAGTCAAAGGAACTCACATTAGGGATCACGAAGTCGTGAAACCCGAAATACCTTTTCGGGTGAAGACTGTGGTCACGTCAGTTGGTCACGTGGAGTGGAGGTTCATGCCTTGTGCTCGTTCGCACAAGTGTAACTTCTGAAAAGTACCGGTGGAAACACTTGTGTGTTGAAGATTCTTGCGGAGAATCAAAGAGTCAATCAGACTCAAAGGGGAGATTAAGAATGATCCTTAGACCAGGAGGTCGAGCAGAGCCTGCTGAGGTAGGGGTGCTACGTCAGGTGGTATCAGAGCCCAAACTTTAGATTTTTGTAGCAAAGAGAAAGTTGGACACAATGCCGCCCAGAAGACGTCAAGAAATATCTATGCCCGATCCATCTATGGAAAGGGAAATGAGAGAAATTCGTGCTTGACTAGATGCTATGGAGACCACACAGAGACAAACAGTTGATGTTGGAGACGTCAGTGAGGCTGAAAGCGAGAATGAGGCCGAACCTGAAGGAGAAGTTGTAGTCGAAGATGTTGCAGAAGAACATCTATTCAGAGCTATTGTAGGAATAGGTTCCAGAGCAAAGACGGATATTTTGATGTATGAAGGTAACTTAGATGTTGAAGAGATGCTAGATTGGTTTAGAGCTCTAGATAAATACTTCGACTATGAGGATGTCGAAGAAGATATGAAAGTAAAACATGTTGTCACTAGACTGAAAGGGAATGCAACACTATGGTGGGATGAACTACAGGCTGACAGACATTGCAAAGGAAAGCAAAGAATCAAAATCTTGGATAGAATGGTCACAAAGATGAAAGCCAGGTTTATACCCAAAGATTACCAAATCAATCTGTTTCGAAGAATGCATAATTTGAGACAAAAAGGAATGATAATGAAGGAATACACTGAAGGATTCTACATGATAAACATTAGAGCTGGTCATCGTGAGAGTGATGGTGAAAAGGTCGCCAGATACATGAATGGTCTGAGATATGACATTCAGGATGAGATGAGCATGATGACCATCAGGAATGTAGAAGATGCTTATCAAATGGCTTTAAAAGAAGAAGAGAAATTGGCCCAAAAGAAAGGTCAAAGGGGTAGAGGTAGAAGCCAAAGAAGAGGTAAAGCTATTGCCCAAGACATAGTACAGAAGCCCAAGGATGAAGAGAAGAAACATCATAATCACCCTGAAGAATGAGGAAGTTCACAGGGAAGACAATATGCCGATAGAAATACTTTTCCGCGAACAAGAAGAAGAGGAAGAGGTAGAGGAGGTGAAATAAAGTGTTTTGTCTATGGAAAGATCATACACAAATACTTTGAATGTCATGATAGGAAAAGAGATGGAGGAGAAACTCAAATTTCAGAAGCACAAAGGCAAAATGTTGAGGCAGAAGATGCAGAAGGAGGAAGATCCTTAATGATGCGAAAAATTCTCTTGAAGCCAGAGAAAGAGATGGAGAATCCAGTCCAGAGAAACAGTTTGTTCAGAACTTCTTACAAGACGAAGGATAGGGTATGCAAGGTAATAGTGGACAGTGAAAGCACATATAATCTAGTATCCACAGAAATGGTGGAAAACATGGAATTGGAGACAATTGTACATCGAAGACCATATAAAGTCTCATGGTTGCACAAAGGACATCAGGTAACAAACACTAAATAATGTTTAGTTGAATTTAAGATAGGAGGTTATAGAGATTATATCTTAAGTGATGTCATTCCCATGGATGTCTGTCAATTTTTGTTGGGGATACCGTGGAAATATGACAAAAATGTTGTTCATGACGGAAGAAAGAACACATACACCTTGGAGAATAATGGTAGAATGCATATGTTGTTTCCAATTGAAGACAAGAAGGTGAAAGCAGAAGCGAGCAATAATATACTTTTCATGAGTGGGAAGGAACTTCTGGATGAAGTCAGGAAAGATCAAGACATGTAGTTTGTTGTGGTAAGAAAATCTAGAGTCATCTTGACAAGTACTTCGATAGATGATCTACCGGAGAAGATTTAGGAACTTCTGGAGAATTTCGCTGATATAGTGGTGGACGATTTACCTTGTTCGTTGCCACCCATCAGAAGTATAATCCATCACATTGACCTTATACTAGGAGAAAGTTTACCAAACAAAGCAGTGTATAGATTGACACCGTAGGAGAATGAAGAGGTTAAGAAGCAAGTCCAACATTTGATGGACAAAGGGTTGGTTAGAGAAAGCTTGAGTCCATGCATTGTTCCAACAGTGTTAAGTTCGAAGAAAGGTGGTGGATGGAGAATGTGTACAGACTCAAGGTCTATAAAAAAAATCACCATCAAGTAAAGATTTCCTTTACCCAAGATGGATGACTTGATGGATTGCTTGAGTGGGGAAAATTTGTTTTCAAAAATTGATTTGAAAAGTGGATATCATCAGATTTGAATGAGATAAGGTGATGAATGGAAGACATCATTCAAGACAAATGAAGGGTTGTATGAATGGCTTGTCATGTCGTTTGGTTTAACGAATGCACGAAGTACTTTCATGAGGTTGATGAATGAAGTCTTGAAGGATTTCATTGGAAAGTTTGTAATTTTGTATCTTGATGATATACTAATCTTCAGTAAGACTGAGGAAGAACACTTGAGACATTTAACTCTGGTGATGAGGAGATTGCAGCAAGAGAAGTTGCTGATAAATTTGAAGAAGTCATCCTTCATGAATAAATAACTCGTTTATTTGGGTTTTGTGATCTCTTCGAATGAGTTGAAGATGGGTCCAGAGAAGGTAAAAACAATCAGAGATTGGTTGTCGCCAAGGAATATCTTTGAAGTCAAAAGCTTCCATGGATTAGCCAGGTTTTACAGGAAGTTTATTAGAAATTTTAGTTGGATTAGTGCATCAATGATAGACACAGTCAAGAAATGACATAAATCTTTTCATTGGACAGAGGAAGCAGAGAAAAGTTTCAATTTGCTGAAGGAGAAGACAACTGGACAACCAATTATGGTTATGCCAGATTTCAGTAAAATATTCCAAGTCAGATGTGACGCAAGTGGATTTGCGGTTAGAGAAGTCTTAAGCCAAGACAATAGGCTGATTGCATACTTCAGTGAGAAGTTGAACGAGACAAAGATGAAATATTCAACGTATGATAAAGAGTTTTATGCAATCATACAGGTGTTGAAGAAATGGAGGCATTACTTGGTTCCGAAAGAGTTTGTCTTGTATAGTGACAACCATGCTTTACAATTCATAACTCGACAGGAGAAATTGAACCAGAAGCATGAGAAATGGGTTGAATTTATGCATAACTTTACTTTTGTTATAAAGAACATTTCTGGAACTACTAACAAGGTTACTGATGCATTGAGTAGGAAGTGTTTGATTCTGTAGGAGTTTCATGTGAAGACCTTAGGTTTTGCTAACCTTAAGGATATGTACAGAGATGATTCAGATTTCAAGGACGCTTATGAAGCATGTGAGAATCCTATTCTAAGAGACAAAATCCAATGGATTGAATATTTAATTCAGTATGGATTATTATTCAAAGGAAATTAGTTGTGTATCCCGAAGAGTTCTATGAGAGAGAATATTCTAAAGGAAAATCATAATGGGGGATTGGCTAGACATTTCGGCCATGATAAAACATTCGTGCAACTGGACAACTTATATTATTGGCCAGTGATAAGGACAGAAGTCAAGAAGTTTGTCAACAAATGTAGAATTTTCCAGCACACAAAGGGGAAAAGATAGAATACAAGATTGTATCAACCATTGCTAGTACCAGAGAGGCCGTGGGATGCGGTAAGCATGGATTTTTTGTTAGGATTTCCGAGGACACGGAGAGGTTGTGATTCCATATTCGTGGTAGTCGACAGGTTCTCTAAAATGGCACATTTCATTCCATGTTAGAAAACCAATGATGCAACACACATTGCAAACCTATTTTTCAAAGAAGTTGTTAGACTTCATGGTTTACCCAAGAGTATTGTTTCAGACAGAGATACCAAATTTGTTGGTCATTTCTAGAGGACATTATGGAAGAAGCTGGGAACACACTTATCTTTTAGCTCAGCATATCAACCTCAGACAGATGGACAAGATGAGGCAGTAAATCGAATTTTGGGAGACTTATTGAGGATTTTAGTAGCTAAACATCACAGTCAGTGGGATCAGATTCTGCCACAAGCGAAATTTGCATATAACGGCTCACCTAACAAAAGCATAGGACAGAGCCCATTTCAGATAATGTATGGAATGAAGCCAAGAGGAGTATCCGAGTTGAGAGACTTAGAGAAAAGTGAGTTCAGAAGTGCTGGAGCAGAAGATTTTGCAGCAGAGATGCAAGAGCTCCACAGTAAAATCAAAGAGCGTTTGCAAAATTCCAACCAGGAATACAAGCACAGAGCAGATCAACACATAAGAGAACTTCAGTTTGAAGTGGGAGATTTAGTCCTAGCGCACCTAAGAAGAGAAATATTCCCAAGGGGAACATACAACAAGCTGAAGATGAAAAAGATAGGGCCGTGTAAGATTTTGAGGAAATTTGAGGCCAATGCTTATGAGATAGAATTCCTAAATGGGGTAGGAATATCGCCCATATTCAACGTAGCAGATCTGTATCCTTAAAGAGCATAAGAAATAGAGGGATGAGAGGATCAAAAAGAATTTCAGTGGGTCAGACAGATGCATGTAGCTGAAAATCCATAGATGGAAAAGATCATTGATCAGAGAGTTAACAAGCAGACCTGGAGAAAGACATATTTTGAATATCTGGTAAAATGTAAAGGACACTCGATTGAAGATGCCAGTTGGGAAAATGAAGCCAATATCCATAAACATGGATAGACGGTGCAGGAACTCATGAACATGAGTCCATGAATTTTCAGCCATAGGAGTATGATGCAGGAGCATCATAAGCAAGCCAACAAAGCAAGCGCAAAAGCAAAGGATAGCTGGAAACACAACAATGCACATTTTGAAGATATTTTGAAATTCAAAAGAGAGCACATTTATGTAAAATCTGAAGAGATGTAATTGTTCTTAAATGATTTGGAGATTGTAATGCAGATCTTGAGCGTAGCTCTCATCTGTCGGCTACAGACATTTATTGTACTAAATGTAAAGTATTTGTAGCTTTTAATTCGATTAGATAACCTAGAGTGTAGGAGGGAAAACTCTAGAAACATCCCTCACATGTATTGTATTGTAACAATCATTCCCATTGTGAGAGTATGTAAGCTGTAGAGAAAGAGAGCACAGAGAAGAACATATATTGTAGAATTTGTATAAGCAGATAGTTGTTGCTATTACACCCATGTACAGATACACTTGGATTAATAGAAGAAATCTTTGATCCAAATTCATGGTGTTGTGATGAGTACTGTTTGCATCTATTGAATGGTATGTTTACAGTTTACTTATATTCTCTTTTATGCATTTGTTTCAATGCTATATATGTGTGTATGTTCATGATTTCATGTTGAATGTATGAAACCCGTGAGAGGAGGAATATGAGTTTCAATTGTTTCTCATCCTAAGAATTCCTGCAAGGAGTGCAGTGAAAGTCTGCAAAGAGTGCGTTGATGAGGTTCTGATTTTATCTCATAAAATCTCAGGATATATATCGTTGTTCTCATACCAACAGAAGTGCAGGTATAGCACAAGAGTCGTGCAAGGTGTGCGCAGGCCAGTTGGAACCTTAGACTTCACCAACCAAGGAGAAATGTTGAAGAACTATTGTTGCAAGGAAGTGTGCAGATTTGGAAGTGTGAAATAAAGAGAGGATATCGTGAGTTCCACAAAGAGTGTGCACAAGAATCCTTTTAGATCCTTGAGTTTGCATTAAAGTATAAGATCAATAAGGATAGAGACTTTGGAGAAGATGGAGGAGAAGAGGAGGTTTGGAATCACCTCGCAGAACCAAGCTCGGGAGGAAAGACACCAAGTATTTGGCCAGGAGTCCTTGAGAAGTCTAGACGAACGGTCGAAATTCTCAGAGGGAGAATCACCGAAGTTTCGTGGACCATTGGATCTTGCAGACCAACATAAGGGTTAAGGAGAGAGTCCTTAAGCATTCGTAAGCTCATGATGGATAATATCCGTCAGATTGGGATCAACAGGAGTTGTTGATACAAGACTTTGAAATTTCGGCTTTTCAGAAGTCGGAAGAGTGGAGGAGTCAGAACTCGAGAATTCACGAGTTGCAAAATCCTAACAGGATCTGGACCGTCAGATTGCGGGAAGCTCAGAACCGTTGATTTGTGGCGAGGAGATATCATGATTTCGGCTATCGGGCGAAGGGAGTAGTTGCATTACAAATGCCCGATAAACGAAATCTCGAGGTGCGAAATATTTGGCCCCAGGTCACAGTCGAGGGTCATATTAAAATAAGTCAAGGGAGGAGGCAAATATTTGTTATCCCTTTTGGGGGTTTTGGGGATTGAAGGAGTCAGAGGAACTCACATTAGGGATCGCGAAGTCGTGAAACCCGAAATACTTTTTTGGGTGAAGACTGTGGTCACGAGAGTTGGTCATGTGGAGCAGAGGTTCATGCCTTGTGCTCGTTTGCACAGGCGTAACTTCTGAAAAGGACCTGTGGAAACACTTGTGTGTTGAAGATTCTCGCAGGGAATCAAAGAGTCAATCAAACTCAAAGGGGAGATTAAGAATGATCCTTAGACCGGGAGGTCGAGCAGAATGTGTTGAGGTAGGGGTGCTGCGTCACTCTCTTTTCTTATGAATAACAATTTTTAAAACATAAATGTTTTGATATCCAATGACCATTTTCGATTATGTTTTCTTAGAAATATCAATGTTTTCTACTTGTACGAAAGGAAGCTACAACAATCATTACGATTTTCTGCAATTGCTCTCAATTATTATTTAGCTCAAGAATAGATTCTTTCGCGAGATTAATTGAATTATCACTAAGCACTCATACAAAATGTAAATCAATCATTCAAAAGAGAAGAGCGTAGCTTCAGAATGAAACTTCAATACAAAATAATACCGTGAATCTATGCAATGGGAGTTGTTGTAAAACATATATTTTTCCAAGTTTTACCTGCTATAGAACATAATTAACCATTTAAAGTTATTTTTTAATGGATCATAGGATATGTCATAATAATAAGGATACAAAAAAAACTGAGAAAACATATTTTTTTCTTAACTCGAAATGCCCAAAGGATATTTATAATTATAAGATCATATTATTATATTTATCTTTGGACTAGATTTCTCTCCTAAGAATGCTCTTAGATATAATATTGTTAACAAACAACCATGAATATAAGAAAATCAAATGATAATGATGTAAAGTGATAAAGTTAACCATTAAAAAACAAAAGATGGTATTTTGCCATATGGAGCAGTACATGGTAATCTACAATATAAGATTTGTTGAAGAGATCAGATGTTGATCACTCTGAAATAAGGATGCATAAGCCTACACAAATAATAAGGACCTTGAGCTTTTATTTATAATTTTTCTTAAAAACATCTGCCATAGTTTATGATAAACAATGCCTTCATCATTTCATACAATGATTAGTCCAGGCAACTAGACATAAGCTCATAAGTTACTTGGTTTTTGTATCCTTAATTGCTACATATTAGATTATAGTGTAAATAAAATATACTTAAACATGATGCACAACATCGAAAATGTATAGTTATATTATGTAGTTAAGTTTGTTTCTTGCTTCTATTATACTCACCAAAACCTTTTAGTGATCCCTTATAGTAGTTCCAACACTTGTGTATACATGCATTAAGCCTAATTCTATTAATTTTGTGATACTTGTGACAAGACTACAACATCCTTGTTAAAAGAAGAGGAGTATTCAAATCTTTCTTTAAGAAGATTGAAATCTCTTTCATATATCCAACAAATATATGTTTTAGTCTATAGTGATTTAGGAGAAATCTAGATGTTCTTCCTTGTATGTTCATATATATTTATTTCTATATAATTTGTCAATATGCAATAATGTAAGAAGTAGAAAGTGCATAACATATCAAGCATGTATTTGAATTGAAATGAGCCAATGGAATCATTGTTGATAATGCTGAGCAAACTGCACACAAAATCATTAATGATAATATTGAGCAAACTGGAACTCTAAACCTTTTAACCATGGATATGTTTCCTTAACCAAAGGACTAGATTGAGGTTTTGAACAAGGTACCTAAGCCATTAATATTTTCATCAAAATACTTGGTTTTGGACAAAGAGACATTTCACAAAGTAGTTGCCCGTGACAATTTCTAGTAGTTGAGGTTATTTACAATCTAGCACACTATCATGCA
>ML779975.1:277603-310354 GCA_009831015.1 Picea engelmannii
ATGATTCGCCCAAATTCTATAGGATAAAATTAGTTTACCTTAAAAATAGCCAAAATTTTATAAAAACTATATAAAATACTTAGAAATTTGAATATTTTTACAAAAATATCGCCAAACATTTATAGTTGACATATGAAGGATTAGTAAGATTCACCAAGGTTTGTATATTTTAAAATAAATTTCCATCCTTAAAATCATCTATGAAAGGGAGATTGTTTGAGTACTGAATCCATGAAGCAAAGTAAATAAGCCTTGAAGCCATGAATCCAAGTAAAGAAGAATTGAGATTGTTTGAGTATTGAAGCCATGAATCCAAGTGAATAATCCTTGAAGCCTTGAAGCCAAGTAAATAATCCTTGAACCCATGAAGCCAAGAGAAGAAGCCTTGAATACATGTTGATTAAGCCTTGAGAAGCCAACATGCAATAGTCAAGCCATGACGACAAGTCAATGTCAAATCAAATTGAAGAAGCCCCTAAAGAAGTAACGATGTTTCCACTTGAAGAAGCCTTGAAATGCCTTGAAGGATCCTTGAAATAAGTGTATATAACTTAAAAGTGGTCCCCTTATGGCATATGATCCATATTATTTTCAAAATGAAATGAAAGAAGAGATATTACAATGAAATACACATAAATATTGCCAGAAACAGAGAAATACAACAATACATGATTTCTATTAATGAAAGAAATGTACAGAGACTGTAAAAATATAGAGTGCAAGACTCGCTAGAATGGCGGCAACTTTATCTCTGAGAAGAGATGTGATGGATATGATCATACGAAAGAAGATGAATACAATGAGTCTATGAAGGACTTTTTACAATAAACATGAATGCCAAAACCCTAGACATCCAAAAACCTAACCCTAGGAGATGAAGCGCCAAAAGTCATGTGGGCCTCGTTGGGGTAAGTTAGTACATCAACTTCCCAGGGTTGTAACTTTTTCATATGATCTTTGTTTTAGGTGTGTGATAGCCCATTGGTAAGGTGTTTTCGGGAACTACACATTCTGCCATGAAAGTATGACTTTGTCTATAGTTTGACTATGGCAAGACAAAAAAACATTGTTTAGAGCACCAAAATGGCCCTGGAAGTACAGAAAGATGTACTGACATGAAAACTTTCAAAATAATCCAATTGGAATAGGTGGGCAGCCACCAGTATCCTCCTAGATGTTGTGTAGTTATTTAGGACAACCTCGTAAGTGAATAACCCACAATTACAAAGAAATGTCCCCATTACAGAGAAATGTGTTGAACTAAAAACTGTCCAGATGAGCCAGTTGGAATTTGGAACAAGTGGGTGGCCACCAATATCCACCCGAATCAATCCTCCCCCCTTAGGAAGCAATGATATCCATTGCATTGAGCACTCGAGGAAGAGGGGAAATCATTTTCTGAATCTGAATCTTGGTGAGTTGTGTGCCTTGTTGGAGAAGTTGTGCTGCTTGGTTTGTGGAAGGCTGTCGTGAACCTTTCGCTGGCAGAGTTGAATCTGTTCCACGAACCTATTGTCTCTGGGATTGATAGGGAATTGTGTAGGCACCATTGTAGGTGAAGGAAAAATATCTACTTTCTCTTCTACAATCTGCTTCTGCTGGATAGAAGGTGTTGAGGTTGCAATGGTTGTAGTGGCCTTTTGTGCATCCTTTGAACAAACTGTGAAGAGGATGAATTTTGTAGTATGAGAAATTACCTTGTGGCACTGTTTTGGTGGAACAATAGTCAAAAATACCTTTGGTATCTTGTAGAGCTAACCCCCCAGAGTAATAATGACACTATGGGGTTGAGACTCATAAACAGCATGGTGTTTCCACATATATGGTTGACCCAAAACAACATCACAGACATCAAGAGGGAAAACATCACATACTACCTAATCCTTGAAGGGATGAATGCCATAGGATAGGCGACACTGCTGGATGACACAAAGATCTCGTCCCTGGTGAAGCCACCCAATGTTGTATGGCTACGGGTGTGGTGTTGCCGACAACCCCAACTGTTTGACGAATTTAGTTGAGATGAGGTTCTTTTGGCTTCTGTTATCAACAATGAAATGAAACGGGGTCCCCTTCACCCACATCTGTGAATGGAAGAGGCACTCCCCCTCTTCAGGATCTACTCATTCTTCTGGTTGAATTGTTGCGGTCGCGGTAGTAGCAGTAGGGTCTGCATCAATGATCTATTTGTTTTCAATATTTCTTGGATCAGATTTCGAATCAGGGTTCATCTCCTTATCTTTGAACTTGGACACCAATGATTGTTTCGAGCGACATTCATCGGTGTTGTGCTAGGGGATTTTTTGGAAGGTGTACCACTTCCTAGTGTCATTATTTGTCTTTCCTTTACCCTTCTTTTCCTGTGTCTTGGATTGGTTTTCAGGAGGTTGTTGGTTAGGGTCATATTTACCATGCTTTGGTTGTTGTGGATTTGTAGACCTGAACTCCCATTTGTTCTAGTGCCTAAATTTCTACTCAATTTTGACAACATATCGATAGGAAGCTCCCAATGATGAGATGTTTAGGAAATCCATTTCGGTTTGGATGTACTTATGAATATCCCCATGGTATTTCAGAACCAGATGACGATTGGAGTCTTTGATACCCAACTTAGTGCGCAAGGTATGGAAATTATTTTTGAACTCCAAAACTATTTGGCTCTTCTCTTGCCCCAGTGTTGTCCATCTCATGTACTAGTCTTCATAGTTATCAACAGGGTAGTATTGTTCCTTGAACAAATCCACAAAACAATCCCAGGTGGACTCAGAACCATATATTCCAGATTCATCTATGGAAATTTTATGCCAGTAAGTTTCCCACCAATGTTTGACATGGGGGATAGCCTTGAGGAGTATGAAGGTGATCGTTTCCCTATCGGAAAAATTGTGAACAAAGAAATAACCTTGTAGTATATTCAACCATTTTTCTAAGGAATCTGCATCTATCTGACCTTCAAATATGGGAATATAAAAATTAACTTGTACCTTGAAGTGAGAGGTTCCTCCAAAGTGGCTGCTTGATGAAGATGCTCCTATTGTTATCGGCAGGCATTGAAGGATGTGGAAAAAATTCTCCATCATTTTGTCCCTATTTCGTGCAAGAGCTTACTCAAGAAACAGGTTAATAGAATCTTATGCTCCATCATTTTTCTTTTATGTCACCATAGAAGGTTTCTTAGGTGTGCGAGATCGATTTTTCTCAAGAGAGACAAGATCGATACCCAACTTCCTATACTTGGACCTCGTTGGGGACATGCACTGAAAAATGATCAAGAGAAGCCTGCTCTTATACCACTGATCCAGATTATTTTCAGAACGAAATGAAAGCAGAGATATTACAATTAAATACACATAAATATTAGAAGAAATAGAGAAATACAACAATACATGATTTTTATTAAGGAAAGAAATGTACAAAGATTTTAAAAATACAGAGTGCAAGACTCTCTAGAATGGTGGCAACTTTATCTCTGAGAAGAGATGTGACGAATACGCTCATTCACAAGAATATGAGTAAAATGAGGCTCTGGAGGCCTTTTTACAATAAACATGAATGCAAAAACCATAGACATCAAAAAGCCTAACCCTAGGAGATGAAGCGCCAAAATTCATGTGGGCCCCATTAGGGTAAGTTAGTACAACAACTTCCCGGGGTCTAACGTTTGCATACGAGCTTTGTTTTAGGCGTGTGATAGCCCATTGGAAAGGTATTTTCGAGAAGTACACATTATGTCGTTAAACTCTAATTATGTTTACATATTGACTGTGGCAAGCCAAAAAAACATTGTTTAGAGCCCCAAAATGGCCCTGGAAGTACAAAAAGATGTACTAACATGAAAACTTCCAAAATAAGCCAGTTGTAATAGGTGGGAAACCACCAATATCCACCTGGATGTTGTGTAGGGCTTAGGGACAACCACGTAAGTTTAGAAACCACAATTACAAAGAAATGTCCCCATTACATAGAAACATGTTGAATTGAAAACTGTCCAGATGAGCTAGTTGGAATTTGGAATAGGTGGGTGGCCACCAATATCCACCTGGATCAACATAGCTTTTAAGCATGGCCCTCATGGGATGAGATAACATGTGGTTTTTTCCACATGCCCAATTTGATTTGTACACAAATTGATCCTTGAAGGAGCCTTGAAGAGGCTCTAAAACCAAGTGAAGAATCCCCTAAGGTAAAGTGAAGAAGCCAACATATGTCCAAGATAAAGATTGCAAGATGGAGATTGTTGAAAGTATCATTTGTGGTCAATTTGGATACCCTATTATTAAGATAATTTTTGTTGTAGGAAAATCTCCCTGCGGATAGGTAGATTGCCTCAAAGAGCTTGACCCTAACTCTAAGACAGAAAATGCTTAACGTGGACACTGACTTCCTTTCAAATGTATCCAAACTAATACATGAGAAGGAAGGATGACAGAAGTACCTCTTTATCGATGTTTGTCCCTGCACGCTCAGAGTTGCGCTCCGATCCTTTGCTCCTCGCCGAGTTCTGTAGACAAACAAGATATGACCACTTCCTACTCTATTGATATTAGCTTGAAAACAGATCTATCTATCAATGATAAGTTCATGTAACATCAGACACAAACTAGAAATAAATAGGCTAAGCATGTCATATTAATAAGAATAACGATAGCAGTACTTACAATCATAGATGTGATTGCGACAGCTTCGTCAAGTCCCCTTCGTCTAACCCTTGCTCAAAAGATCCACAACCTGGATAACAACAGCTTCACTAATCACTCTCTTTTGACTGACTGTGTGTTTCCTATGAGATCATAGGTTTCATACTAGCAATTCTTCCTCCTTTTTCACCATCATAGAGCTTGCTTATATAGGGTAAGAGGAGCTTAACCTCTTGAGTTATCTTTAGAACAAGTTGAGGAACCTCCTCCTTAGATCAGGTATCTCCTGATGAGACCAGGAATTCGAATGCAATTGCCTTCTAATCTTGAAAGATCCTCCCCTTATTCTCCTCAACGGGCCAGCAACCGCCTCAGATTAGGCAGTTCTCCTGCAAAAGGGGCATCAGAGTGTTATAGCGCTCCCTGAGAAGCTTGAGGGAAGCACCAGCGCTCCAAAAGTGGATAGCACTCCTTCAAAAAGGAAGGAGAGCGTTATAACACTCCCTAAAGCTTTGTAGGGGAGCGCCAGTGCTCCTAAGACTGATATAGGAGAGCGCTCCCCCTCAGAACCTTTGTTTTAGAGCTCTTTTCAGGTGTCAAGAGTCCCTTGACTTCAATTAATCAATTTCTCTTCTCCGAATCAAGTACATGAGATGTTTTAAGTGCCTCCTTAGTGTCGTCGGCATGGCAATATGCTCGAACATCATTTGCGACACTCGTGAACAACTTGTGACACTTGCGAAAGTTGTAAGGAAGATGCGACACTTACAACAATTGAGAGGAATATGCGACACTTATCCAGTTGAGTAATTTTGATGTGTAACAGAATGCCCCCCAAAGTATGAAGTTAGAAGATGCGAACTGATGACTGAAATGATTTGTAGACGTTTAAGCAAGGGTATAGACTCGGAGAACCTGATGGAAGCTGCACACAAACATTCAACAAATATCATGACATATTTCAAAACCCAAGGCAGGCATACCTATGCTTGGGTGATCAAGACTTGCAAGATATGGCTGCCATAAAATACACTGCGGATCCATAATTGTATTGATAAAAAGGTATAGCCACCGAAGATACAATGTGGATCTATACTCTGATGACTTGGACTGATCGTAGCCATGAAGAAAACACAGTGGATCTACGAGATGACAAGACATAGCCACGACCAATACAAAGTGGATCTATGTAACGGTGTATGTGTTCTTTGTCCAATAAAAACTCCTTCGCAGCCTGGGCAAAGCATATATCAAAGTGGTCACTCAACCCAGGGTCTTCTTACCAATCTCAATGTGGTACAATTCTAACCATGTGAATATATGTCTTGACGTCGAACATGGTAGAAACCACTTGATTATCGGTCAATGGTGTGAACCGTTAACAAGTGCGAGGGAAATCACCATTAATGTCAATGATTCCCAAGGTACCCTAGTACATTCCAGCAAATGTGAATAGATGAGATGAGGTCGAACATCCATGGAATCATTCGATCAGAGGTCAATGATGTAAACCTACTGTCGAATGTGAGGAGGCCTGCCATTGAGGCATGCAGGTCCCAAAGTACTAACTAGCTTCTAAGCCTAATTCCTGGATAATGTGTTGGAGTCGACAGGAATAGACTCATCGAGGGAGGGCCTTGATGTATCCCCCAACAACGACACGAAACATACATAGAGATGTAATTGGTAGATAAAAAGAACATGGACTGACACAGGTTTTGAGGCAAGATATTTGGGATGGCTGACTCTCGAGGCGGATACTTCCCTTGAACACTGAGGCACAACAGCAAAAACGTGACATGGACCAAAACTATGTAGTGGATACTGGGACTGGCGTCGGGTGACCCAAAGGAGCGAAAGGGACTCAAAGGATTGGCTCAGTGTAGAGGTTTAGTGGATTATGATATGTGCAAATGACAAAGTGTCGTGTTCAAGGGCGACTCTAAGAAGTGTCGGAAGATGTTCTCAAGAGACTGCTCGGCTTGCTCCTTTCAATTTTTTCCCCCATCCAGATAGATGAGTACCTCTTTTTGATTTAATGAGCTCGAGGAGGATAACACATGCTCGACATAACTCACCTTCGGTAAGTTCCTCTTCCTTTGTTTAACGAACTGGAAGAAGTAAGGGTTTGGTCCCATATGGGTCTGTCGATGTGTGCTTTAACGAGTCCAAAGACAGAAAACTCGAAGGTTTTTTCGGGATTATAGAGTTTGGAAAAACACTTAAAAGAGAACTCTCTCAGTTCCTTTTTCGTACAGTAGTCCAACGAGACCGAAAAATGGGTAAACTATCGCTCGAAAGATGCCCTTTCTGACCTTTTAACGGGTGTGAAAGGAAGCAAGGTCACTTGACAATCTTTTCATATTTAGAGAGTTTGAAAAGGGTTTAAAGTAGACTCCAGGGGGGTTCCTTTTTCATGTGTTCGTGTATCCATACAGGTCCGAAAAAGAGATAAAATTTTACCCGGTTACGTTCTCATATTATCGAGCTTGAGAACGAACTAAGACTATGCTCATAAATGCGACAAGGTAAATATTCCATCAGGACTGCCAGGAAACCTGCGATGCCAAAACTACAAACCAGGGTTTAGTGAAGCCAACATATTATTAGAGAAACCCACAAATGACCATACCTTATGAAAAATGAAAATTTATAAATATCAATACAATGAAACTTCATTTACCACTTCATTTTGCATAAGGATTTTGGAGTAGTGGAGAATCTCATTTTGAAGTGGATCTTGTTTTGCTCGCTGCCGGAGCTACGGTTCACCATTTTACTTGCCGTTCGGACCAGGTAGGTGTCCATCTCTTCTTCTTTTAAACACATGGTTCCATATTCATTTTAATAACATCATTTAATTAAAATATGAAGCCCTAAGTCACCCCAAATAGAACCAAATCGGCCTCTTTAAAAATCAATGGAAAAGGGGGATTCTTTCACAAAAACGTTTTAGAAAAGGATGGCTAAGATGTCAATGCCCCTATAGTCAATTAGATAGTTTGTTTTTGGTAAAAGAGCCCATAAAAAATCTTCCCATATACCCACGCAACCTCAAAGTTGTTTTGATTTTTTAAAACGTTTTCATTGTTATTTGATGAATGTTGAATGGCTAGGGAGGGCGTGGTAGTTATAAAAGAGTGTGTGGTCACTTTTAAATGATGTGGGCACCTTATTTCATGTTTTAAATCACTTTTGAAAATTGTCGAAATTGCCAAAACGTGAAAATAATGGATTTTTGATTTTTTTGTTTTGTAGATAACTTCGACAACCATGATCAAGTGGAAAGAAAAAGAACATGAGATGGATGATTTAGCTGCCTTGCGGAGTCCTCGTACACGGGCCGCCTTGTGAGCTTGTGGTTTGCTCAAATTCTTCAAGTTGCAAAAAATGAAGAAAGAGATTTTATTGCTCGAGCATATGATTGGCCTCTGGGATGTTGCAGAGCAAGGATTCCGAATTGGCACACAGCGTTTAACCATTGAGTTAGAAGACGTGTGCTTTTTGACTGGCCTCTTGAAAATAGGGGTCCCCATATCGTTCTCCGGGCAGAGGGCGCTACCTGAATAAGTGGATGTGTATTTGGCACGCCACTGTATCCCAGGAGCAAGGCTGGTAGGGGGTAGAATCCCTATCAAGGATATTCGAGAACTGCCCCTCCGATCTATATTGTTTGCTATCATGAGCGTGACAGGCAGTACTAGCGCACATCTGGCATCAAGATCGCAGGTGGCTTATGGAGTTCAGTGTTTGGAACCAACACTGTTCAACTGGAGTGTAGGGTTCCTTTGAAATGTGGAGGAACAAATTTCACGGTGCAGGACTGGACAGAAGCAGTTTGGTTATGGCTCGTTTTTGGTCTCATTTTTTCTGGAGTGCATGCCCCAGATGCAACCTCAGATAGCACTGGCAGTGCGACCAGTGGATGAGCTGAGGATGGAGAGGTGGACTAGTCTGTCTCCAAGGCTAGTATCGGAGTCAGAGTTCCATTTCACTAGTGATTTCTTTGCCTGGCTGAGACGACAATATCTCTGGATAGAGGAATTCCCCTATGTTGAGGTAGATTTCCGCGGGAGCATGGATTTGATTTTGCCCGCGAGGGAAGACTGGGATGTGTCAGGTAAGAGACTGAGCCATACCTTGTCTAGTTTTTGTTTTTTGAGTTTTTAATGTATATATATTTTTTTGGGTATGTAGAAGAGTTTTAATAGATATATTCTTTCCAACATGCAGACAAGGGAACAATGCATCCGGCTAATGTACTGGTACCAGGACGTCACGGGGGCGTCCCGGTTGCAGCAGATCTGGCAGTACTAGTGATAGGTCTCCGGGAGGTTGAGAGAAACCTCCAAGGCCTCACGATGGGAATTCCTCCTTTGCGAAGGGGAGAAGTGCCTTTACATCTCTAGAGGCACACTGTGGGAGTACCGAAGAATATCAATTCTCTACTGAGGTGCGTAGTGCACGCGGTGATGTGTTACTCGCAGCACAATGTAGTGCGGGGAGATTAGAGTCTCTCCGGTGATCATATTTTTGTATGCCTTGTCAGGCAACATTTGTATGGGTGGAAAGACCCAATATTTTGTTCTTCTACATACTTTTTGATGTAATCCAAACATTTCAGTCACGCCATATATATATATATATATATATATATATATATATATATATATATANACAATGTCAATGATTTGTACATGATGATGTCTGTGATGTGTTTTAGTTTACATGTAATGTACAATTTTGCTTTCCTTAACTCTTATATGTGGGCAAGATATCGATCCATGATATAATTAGCTAACGAATTTGAAACACTATTAAGTTCTCTTGGAATGTGTCTATATTCAATGTAATCGAACATTCGTTCAAGACGGTGAACTTGTAAGTGTAGACGTAGCAGAATAGGACTACGGATAGCGTAGATACGGTTGAGTTGATAAACCATGAGTTGGGAGTCTACGTAAATAATGATACAAGAGATACCTAGAGAGGAGGCTTGGGTCAATAGTCCAATGACAGCGTGATATTCTTCCATATTGTTGGTTGCTGGTCCTAAGTAGATACCTCCTGAACTCACCACTTCGTCAAACTGGTAAATAACCCATGCTGCCGAAGCAATGTTCCGGGTATGTCAGCTAGTGCCATCTGCGAACCCAAAAAAGGTAGGAAAGGAAGACATCATCTGCGCGCGAAAACACAAGCACAGTCATGAGTGGTAAGGGTAAAGACTCAAGCACGCGAAATAAACAGACACACCAAACTAAAATACAATAATGTACAAAGTATGGATGCTAGGTGATCTAGGCATAGTACTTTTTAAGGTAAAGCCCATTTCGGGGATCTCTCAGGGAAATTCCATCATGATCAACTAATTCGTAGGCACCTCTATGTAGGATGCGTTTCACGATGTAAGGACCATGCCACATAGGTTCTAACTTTCCTGTCCCCAATTTATCATGAGCTTGGTTGTAAACGAGGACTAAGTCTCTTTCTGCGAAAGCCCGAGGGTGGACATATTTGTCATATTGACTCTTAATTCATTTCTGATGTGCCTCATTGGCGAGAGAAGAATCGCAACATGTTTTGTCCAATTTGGATAGATACAAGAATCATTCTTCTTCAGCAGGAGTATGGGGCAGGAGTTCTACTTTCAGTTTGAGTGATGGAATCTCACACTCGATTGGTAGGATGGCTTCAATGCCATAGACCAACTGGAAAGGAGTGAATCCAGTTGAGGTTTTCACAGAAGTGCGATAGGCCCAGAGAGTGGAGAACAGTTGTAAATGCCACAATGTCTTGTTTTCCCCTACCATGCATTGGATCATGGTTTTTAGGACTTTGTTGATAGCTTCAACTTGCCCGTTCACTTGAGGGTAGTAGGGGGATGAGTTTTCATGGCGAAAACCCAATTTGACATGTAACTCGCTCATCAACTGGTTTTTGAAGTGTGCACCATGATTGGTGACAATGGCACGTGGTACACCAAAACGAGTTATGATATGGTTGAAGAGGAATAGAGCTGTAGTATGGCCATCGTTTAGGAAGGTAGGCATAGCCTCAACCCATTTTGTGAAGTAGTCGACAACGACGATAATGTAACCGTGCCCCCCAGCTGAGGTAGGCTTACACTACATGAAATCGATACCCCATTTGGTGAAGGGGCCGATGGCGATAATAGGATGCAGCACAGTAGGGTGGTTGCGTGCCTTCTTGTTAAAGATTTGGCAGGGTGGGCATTTTTTGACAGCCTCGATGCAATCTTTGAAAATCGAGGGCCAAAAGTAGCCGGCACATAGGATTTTTTGGGCTGTGGCCATCTCGGAAAGGTGACCACAACAGGTGCCAAGGTGACAATCATTCAAAACACGTTCAGCCTCCTCGTGAATCAGACATCGCCGAAGGATGGTGTCAATACCCCGACGATACAAGGTGTCGTCGATGATGAGATAACGACGAGAGTGGGGATGAATGCGTCGACGCTCTTCGCGAGAGATGTTGGGCTGAAAATGTTGAGTTTGAAGGTAGAGGAGAATGTCTCCGTAGCAAGGATCAAAGGTGCTAATGAGGAAGAGAGATTCATTGGGGAGAGAATCTCTAGGTTCAATGTTTTCATCGGCACGAGGGAGAGCACAGATGAGCTCGGCAAACACCAGGGATTTTTTGGCTTTGGCCTTCGTAAACTCAAGATCGAATTCTTGAAGAATAACGATCCATTTTGAATATTTTCCCCCAAGTAATTGACGTGTCAAGACATGGTACATAGGGTTGGAGTCTGCGATTACCGTAGTGGTGCGTAATAAGATGTAGTGGCGGAACCTCTAGACAGCGATGACGGATGCCAGAGCCAGTTTCTCGACATGCGAATATCTGAGTTCGGGGCCAGATAGACTCTTGCTCAGATATTAAATCACATGTTCTTCGCCGTTAGGGTCCTCTTGAACTAACACCATCGTAATAGTGGAACTGGAGGTGGCCAAGTAAAGGATATAGTCCTCTGTATATTCAGGGGGATGTAACAAAGGTGCATGGGTCAAAGCGTGATTGAGAGCATCGAATGACCATTGGGCAGTGTCATCCTAGATGAAAGGGATGTTCTTTTGCAGTAATCGCATAAATCCTTTAGTGATCTCGGCATAGTTGCAGATGAAACGACGAAGAAAGTTTTCTTTTCCTTGCAAACTTGGGAGTTGGGTTAAATTAGTAGGTGGGGGTAAGGCTAGGATGGCCTTAATCTTTAAGAGATCCACCCTGATCCCATCTTTGGAGACAATGAAACCGAGGAGTCAACCGGATTCGACAACAAAAATGCATTTGTGTGGGTTCAGACGAATACGATAGAATCAACATCGAAGAAAAATTGCCCGCAAGTGATCTATGTGATCAGATCGATTGGATGAATGGGCGGGGAAATTGTCGAGGTAAGGCTATGTGATATGCTTGATGTCATGGAAAGCATACGACATGGCCCGCTAGAAAGTAGCACCATCATTTTTAAGGCCAAAAGGTAGCTTTTGGTAGGCGAAAGTACCGCAAGGGCAGATGAAGGTTGTCTTGTGTTGATCCGCATGCAAGATTTCAATCTGGTTATATCCAGAAAAGCCATCAATGAAAGAGAAGATTACGCTCCCTACGCAATTATCGATGATTTGATCGATGAAGGGCGTAGGGTAGTTGTCCTTGGGACAAGCTTTGTCGAGATCTCGATAGTCAACGCAAACACGGATGGTCCCTTGTTTCTTGGCAACTGGTACAAGGTTGGAGACCCATTCGGTTAAAGGGACGGGATAGATGAAGCCAGATTTTAGAAGTTTTTCAACTTCTGCCTTTATAGCTGTGATTTTCTTGGGATGAACCAGGCGAAGTTTCTGTCGAACTGGTTTTGCGTCAGGGTAAGTTTTGATTTCGTATACGACGATTGAAGGGTTGATCCCTGGCATTTCCTTGTAGCTCCATGCGAAGACATCACAGAATTCTTTAAACAAAGCAGTGTAAGATACCACTTCGTCGGGTGTGAAATTAGCACCTAGGTTAATGTTTTCCACGACACCTTCTTTGATTGAAATGTCAATCATGATCGTAGTGGAGATGTTACCCATGCTCCCCTCAGAGAGAGTATCTTGTGTGAGGATAGGAGATTGCAGAGCATTGGTAACATCGGGAGGGAAGACAGATTGTATGTCTTGGTGAATTTCTTCCAAAGGCGGAATAAAAGAGGATCGATGGTGGTTATCATCCCAGGGAAGATCGTTAATGTTAAGCATTTCCATAATAGATTCGTCTGAAGGAAAAATTTGGGAAATGTAATCAACGACAGACGACAGGGAATCCAACCATGAGGGCACTGACTAAGCATCGGGTGCCAATGAATGTGAATTTTTTGAAGAGGGAGAGGCAGATTGAATAGCTACGTATGCAGCCTCGGCTGGGCTAAGTGGCATAGTGTCACCGAGCACATTGAATACCAGGGGACTAGGCACAATCCAAGGGTCATATGATTCCAAGGATTGATAAGGCATAGTCGAGATCATATTGATGGCGGCAATATGATGTGCAGTAGGTGGAAGTGGTGTAGGGAAAGTACCCATGAGGCTAGAATCTTTCAATAAGCCAACACCAACGCTTTCATACGTAATTGGGTGGTCTCCCAAAAAGGGAATGTTGTTGGTAGCAGGGATGTGAGCGTTGGGTGTACAGAAATCAAGTTGATCGATGGTGACAATTTTGCCTTGATGGGGAAATTGTACACATCGAAACACCGATGAAGCGACGACAGTCATAGCGTAGAACCAACTTCTTCTGAGTAATAGGTTGTAATCGAGGGGAGCATCGACCACCTCGACGTCAACGGTAACAGTTTTGCCGCCCAATTGAATGGCTAAGGATTGTAATAATCTGTGAGGATGAAAACCTCGTCCATCGAAAGCACATAACATGGTAGTGGATTTGTTAAGGGAAGGTGATTTCAAGCCCTTCCAACAGGCTAGAGACATGACACAGGTAGAGGCTCCCTCATCCAGGATAGTTCGGTGGATTTGTTGATTGTGCACAACAACATTGATTTGGAAGGCTAACTAGTGGGAGAGTCGTGGTTGATGGTTGTCCAGATTAAACGTGAGGTTGTTTGATGAATCAGGATCAAAAGCACTGATAGTGGCTAAGAGCGTTCTATGTTGGCTGGGACAGTGTTGTAGAACTTCCAAGGCGGACATAGCACACGGTGCTTGGGCCAAATCTTCTACAATATGGTAATTTTGGGCAGCCCGTGAATTAGGATTAAAAGTAGATTTCCAGATGGTGCTCTTAGGAGGGTGTAAGATGGAGTCAAAAGAAGGTTTCTCAATCTGGAGTGGCCCGGATGGAGGGATAACAGACGGAGGATTCGCAGAGGATGGTAACGGGTCCAGTGGAGAACCGTTAGCAATATTCGACTTATCAGGTTTAACTGGCATGTCATATGTCACAGAGTGAGTGGTTAGATTAACCCCATTAAACATGTAAATGTGGGCACTTGTCGAGGCCTCATCATGGGGTTGGTTGGAACTGACCCCCGGCGTGGGGGTTTGAGCAACTAAAGATTGTTGCTGTGGAAAAGGCTGAGTAAGCACAATGGGTTGTGAATTTCCCTTGAAAAGTTTGGCTACTTCATCGCGATGTGGGTAGTCTCGAGTGTAGTGATCGTCTCCACAAATGAGACATGGGAATTTCGGTTTTCATTGTGGTTGTTTTCTGGCAGTAGGGGTTTGCGGTTGGGTTTTGGGTTGTTCGTTGTTATTATTTTTCTTTGGTTTATTTCTCGCTTTCTTCTTGCCCCCAAGTTGTTGTGAAGGGGTTGATTGGACTGCATTCACATCAGAGACCTGAGTTTGAGGGAGGGTAGAAGAGGGTGTAGTCGGCTTGGGAGAAGCTGTCGAAACGGGCCGCTGAATCGTTCCAGTAGACTGGGTAGTAGATTGGGTTTTGACGGAGCCAATAACTCCATCCGCGTGCGAAGAAGATGATGGTTTGGATGGATCATTAGTGGCACGGGTAGCGTTCGGTATCAACTTGTACAGAGTACCAGATTGTGAATAGACTAAGTCTAAGTACTGAGCTCGGGCAATGGCTTCTTCCTCGGTGACTACACCACCCATGGCAACATCACGAACGATCTGGGGTAATAATGATTTTGTGAACCATTCCGCTAACAATTGGTTAGGAATGACCGCTTTGATTAGCCTTCGTCGTCGTCTCCATTCATGAATATGATCGGAGATATGTACGGAAGTTGTTTGACGAAGGGAGGTTAATAGTTCTGTACCCGTCTCATATCGAATGGGTAGTTGGAAGTGTGTGAGGAAGGACATGGCGAGGGAGTTGAAATTGTGAAATGATGCGCGTGGTAGTTCAATATACCATTTCACTGCGGAACCCATAAGTGTTCGTTGGAAAAGACACAAACGAATCGAATCGTCCATGAGGGAGTTGGATGAACACCACAAATGGAAAGTCATCACATGGTTGTTTGGGTCTTCTCCGGACTTTTCGTCGAATTTTGGGATATCAGAAGGAAGTTTAGCTGGGATAGCTGGCCAAACCAGAGAATGATAAATAGGATCATTCATTAACCGAGATAAGTCTAGAAGATCCAGGGTAGGTAGAAAAGGTAGTTGTCGGTTAATCTGTGGGTAATGTTGGTGTGGAAGAGGGACACCAGTGGGGCCCATTACTGGGTTATGTGGATAATTATAACTAGTGGGCCCTCTCATGTGAGGTTGGTTTTGACCAGAGTACACAGGATTTGAGGTGTTTTGAGAAACATGTGTGAGTGGAGGATAACTGGATGGGTTTTGCGGATTATAGGTTGGGTTTGGCATTTGTCCATAAGGGGGTTGTTGAGAAGTCTGAGCATTTTTTCCTGCCGAGAACTGTGGGTTTCCTTTAAAAAGGATGTTCCACAGATTAGGTGTGGCAGACACATTTTGTCCGTGTGGTTGATGGTAGACTCCGGATTGAGGCTGCCCCCCAGCATGAGGGTGCCCCCCGAATGGAATTTTTCCTCCGGTGGGAGGATGCCCCCCAGCTTGAGGTAGAGTTCCCAGAATTTTAGAACCAGACATGAAAGATTGACCGGTGCCGCCGAGCGGATTAGGACCACCAAGACTGGTCCCTCCGGGTTGTTGGATAGGTATGGAATTTCCCGATATGACTTGAGTAGTAGTGGTTTGGGAAGTGGTGGCAGCAAAAACATTCAGTGCCCCGAACCCAAAAGGGAGTGTAGGTCTTGGTCTTACAGGTGTGCCAATCGCAGCTTGATTGACCACCGCATTACCAGTGGGAATGATAGGAATGTGAGGGACCATTGTAGAATGGGCCATCTGGAGGGGAAGAGTAGACCTTGGGCCAACGGACGGTATGTTCGGAACAAAAGGTGGTGTGGCTGTAAAAGTGGTGGTACTGGTAAAATGGTTTAGGGGTACGGTGTAGGAAAAAGGTGCATTGACACCTTCCCCTGTTCCATAAAGATCTCGCACCAAGTGTGGTGGACTTCGAACAATGTCTGTGGTCCAAAAAGGGTCATTGGCTAAAGGGTTTTGATGGGACCCAGCTGAAATGTCAGAAGGATTGATGACGACAAATTCACCAACGGAATTCAGTTGGAGGATACATCGTTCATATCCCTCCAGAATGTGGTAAGCTTCCGGATATTCTGAAACAATTCGAAAACTGTCCAAAGGAGTGGGAACTTCTTCCTGGGAAATTGTAGTATTTTGAACCTCGCTCTGTTGAGGAGATTCCTCCGTAGAATGAGTGGATAAAGGGGTGTTTCCTTCCATATTTTCTGGAGGAAGTCCCTGTAGCCTCCACGAGTGGCGTAGAGGGTCGATGTTGGCGAAAAAGAGTTGACAAAAGAGATCTATGGCCAACTATCGAAAAGAAACAACATACGCTAATAGAAATCCAAGAATCAAAACCAAGAAAACATGACCTTTTTTTGATGACCGTACTAGTTGGTGATGAAATCCAATGTCGCATGATCAAGTCCAGAAGGGGAGGGGATAGGGTGGAATAGTTACAATGATGACATGCTTAACGGACTTACGCCTTGGTGCAAGCTTCCACGCAGTAATTGTGGATTTACCCTCCAAGGAGCCCAAGTGAGTTTGACCAATGTCTGCTCCAGGTACAGTGAGACTTCTCGTCACCGTCACCTTGTGTAAGATCCTAAAGATTATGGCCACTAAGGTTACGAATTTGCAGTCAGCCCCTGGGCGGGAACAATTGACAGTCCGATCCGAACGTACGGGTAGGGTATCGAGCCCGAAATCAACTAAAAGGCTTCCACGCAGTAATTGTGGATTTACCTTGAAGTGACCCCCATAATACGATCTAACCACCATAATCAGTTAAACCACAGAGGGTTAGTCTTTGTAGCTCACCCGAATGCGACCTTGTGCATAACCCCTGTGTGAGAGGGGGATCCCAGGAAGACTTATACGATGATTGGATTTGACTCTCCCTAACTTAGGATGCTATTGTTTATTTTGGAAAACTTTGGAGAGTTATGCTCACAGCCTAATACAAAGTACTAAACCTATTCTACTGTTGGTGGAGGATCCTAGAAAAGAAAAAGTTCTAGATAATTTTTAATTAGCGTTGATTTTTATAGCTATTCTTTACTCAAAAAGGGGTGCATGGAAGTGAAACGAATGGAATTATGACTCAGTCCCAAAAATGCATAAGAGATGATAAACATTCATTTCTTTTCGATGAATATCTATCTATGGGAGAGAGAGAGTTCTTTTCACTAACAAGCATGAATAAGGAATGTCCTCAAACAATTTCTCAATCAAATCCTGATCTGATACTAAAGCTTTTGAGATACCTTCTAATATGGACAATCAATCATGAAGATGCTTTTTCATTGTTTGTATATGAATAATGATCAATTCAACACAATGCTTGTCTTGCTAATTATCTTCTTAGATGAACGAAAATTAGGCCAACACAAGCAAGAATCATACAAACAATACACCCTTTCGTTGCAATCAAAATGAAAAGCGAAAGAAAAGAAACAATCAAAGAGAAAACAAACTTCACACCCAAAAGAAAAAGTTGAAGAACAATGATCTTGACTAAAATCAAGATGAAGAGATCTGTAGGCCTTTGATGACCTTCACCAGGGTTTTTACTCAGTCAAACAGAGAGAAATACAATGCATGGGTTTCAGACTCCAAACAACAGAAAAACTCAATAACAATAGTGAAGAAGGCTACAAAATCAAAATAGTAAGATGTTTGTTCTTCGAAAATACATATGTCAAGGCTAGAAGGGAAGAAGCATTGGCTCACAGGGTTACCTAGTAAGAGAGACACAGAGGAAAAAACCCTGAAAACATAATTCTGGAAGGTATATTGGCCAAAGGAGGGCTGGCGCTCTGTTTCCAAAGGAAAGGAGAATTATAGCGCTTTGTGTAAGGCTATTAGGGAGCACTGACACTCTGTTAACACAAGGATAGGGGCGCCAGGTTAAAAAACTCCCAAAAATGTCAAAAATTCCAAAAATTGCAATTCAATCTCAACAATCAGGCTGAGTATGATGGGGTAGGGAGCTAATTAGCTCATGAAACCAATCAAAAGAGGAGTGAACCAGGTCTAAAACAATCAAGGGGTAGAACAAGGTCAATGAGGAGAAATCAAAACAAGAAATTTCGATTTCCAGAGATTCTGGGTTCGATCCCCAGTGGAGTCGTCGGTTTCTATTGTAGGAAAATCTCCCTGCGGACAGGTAGATTGCCTCAAAGAGCTTGACCCTAACTCTAAGGCAGAAAATGCTTAACGTGGACACTGACTTCCTTTGAAATCTATCCAAACTAATACATGGGAAGGAAGGATGACATAAGTACCTCTTTATCGACGTTTGTCCCTGCACGCTCTGATCCTTTGCTCCTCACTGAGTTCTACAGACAAACAAGATATGACCACTTCCTAATCTATTGATATTAGCTTGAAAACAGATCTATCTATCAATGATAAGTTCATGTAACATCAGGCACAAACCAGAAAGAAACAGGCTAAGCGTGTCATATTAATGAGAATAACAACAGCAGTACTTACAATCGTAGATGCGAATGCGACAGCTTTGTCAAGTCCCCTTCATCTAACCCTTGCTCGAAAGATCCACAACCTGGATAACAAAAGATTCACTGATCACTCTCTTTTGACTGACTGTGTGTTTCCTATGAGATCATAGGTTTCATACTAGCAATTCTTCCTCCTTTTTCACCATCATAGAGCTTGCTTATATAGGGTAAGAGGACCTTAACCTCTTGAGTTATCTTTAGAACAAGTTGAGGAACCTCCTCCTTAGATCAGGGATCTCCTGATGAGACCAAGAATTTGAATGCAACTTCCTTCTAATCTTGAAAGATCCTCCCCTTATTCTCCTCAACGGGCCAACAACCGCCTCAGATTAGGCAGCGCTCCTGCAAAAGGGGCATCAGAGCGTTGCAGCGCTCCCTGAGAAGCTTGAGAGAAGCACCAATGCTCCAAAAGTGGATAGTGCTCCTTTAGAAAGGCATGAGAGCATTATAACGCTCCCTGAAGCCTTTTAGGGGAGCGCCAGCGCTCCTAAGACTGATATAGGGGAGCGCTCCCCCTCAGAACCTTTGTTTCAGAGCTATTTTCAGGTGTCAAGAGTCCCTTGACTTTAGTTAATCAATTCCTCTTCTATGAATCAAGTACATGAGATGTTTTAAGTGCCTCCTTAGTGTATTTGGCATGGCAATATGCTCGAACATCATTTGCGACACTCGTGAACAACTTGCGACACTTGCAAAAGTTGTAAGGAAGATGCAACACTTACGACAATTGAGAGGAATATGCGACACTTATCCAGTTGAGTAATTTTGACGTGTAACAATTTTTACCCTAAATAACTAACTCAAATGGAAGCACAAGTTACATGGTTGGAAATCTCATTCTGATACCTTTGTAATGGTATATGGAAGTCCCTCTAGCTCCCTAGGAATGAGGAGATATGAGTTTTTCCGTCCGAAAACCCAACCAGAAAATTGAGGTTGGTTCACCTAATTTCTGGGGACGAAATTAATATAAATACAAGATAGAATTTCACATTTTTAGTGTAACTAATGAAGATATCAAGTTTGAAGTATGCTCAAGGTGTTGGGGTATCTTTCTGGTGTGCAAGAGAACTCTAAGGGATTCTTTTAAGGTATTTTTTATTCTTAAGGTATGTTATAAGGATGTGATGTTGTCGTAAGGTTGTGATGTTCATGTATGGTCTGCTATGAAGTTTTAATGTTTCCATGATGTTGTCATGAAGTTGGGATGTTATTGTATTCTCTGATACAAAGTTGTAATGATTCCATGATGTTTCCATGAGTGGATGTTTCCATTAGTGGACGTTTCTGTGAATGGATGTTGTTGTCAGTGGATGTTGTCATCAATGATTACATTCTAGAAATTATGATATGAGGCTTGCTAGGGTTTGAAGGATTTTCCATGGACTGAATCATGCAGTTGAAGTTAGATATAATATGTGTATGAAGATCTTGGATTGGTGATATATTATTGAGTTGGTGCTCAGCTGGGTATATTGGTGTCTCCAGTAGGTTGGTTCATAAATCTTATTGAGTTGGTGCTCAATTGAGGATATTGGTGTATCCAGTAGGTTGGTTTCTACATATTAATGAGTTGGTGCTCATTTTAGGATATTGGTGTCTCTATTAGGTCAGTTCCTACATATTGTTGAGTTGGTTGTTAGCTAAGTAGATTGGTGTCTCTAGTAGGTTGGTTCCTACAAACATTTATAAAATATAAGTTTTTTGGTTTTATCCCACAAGGATTTCCACATTAAACTTTGTGCATCATGATTTGAGTTTATATGTGATTATTGTTTCTCATTTAATGATTGATTTATGAACAATTAAATAAAGTAAAAAAGTATATTTTATTGATTCACCCCTTACTCTCAGTATACCATAAGCTCAACAATTGGTTTCAGAGTGGGTTCCTTTAGGAATAGTCTAACCACTAGAAGGTAGATCATGGATAAGCAAGGATAATTTACCAAAACTATAACACCATTGTTCGATGGGAAAAAATATTCTTTTTGGAGAATAAGAATGAGATCATTTTTGCAGGCATAGGAATTTGATGTTTGGAAAGTTGTATTAAATGGATACACTACACCAGATTCTCCCCCAACATATAATGTTGGTAAAAATCTTAGTGAATACAATGCAAAGGATATAAATTCCATTCTAAGTGTTCTAACAGGTTCAAAATCTGTTAAGGTTATCCATTATTATTCTGCAAAGGAAATCTAGGACAAGCTCAAGAATTTTGATTAAGGAGATGCTAAAGTCAAAGAGTAATGATTCATACTTACAAAGAACTATTTGAACATCTAAGAATGAAGGAAGATGAAGATATTGCAACTTATTTTCTTTGAGTTGATGAAATTGTGAATACTATAAGAGGACTGGGAGAAAATATTGATAGTTCCTCATTCAATGAAGATGATGATAGTGACAATGAATCAAGAAGAGTACTCTACATGGCATTAGAGACTCAAGAGGAAGCTAGTGAAAATAATGAAGGAGACTATGAAGAAGAAGGAGAAGTTAATCTTGAGGCATAATTGATCAGTTCCTTAATTGATCTAATTAGTGGGAAAGGAATACCAAAGAAAGGACAATATAGGATTGTACATAGCAGAAGACAGTGGCTTGGTAAATCATACAAGAGCATAAGGGGAGCTACTTCAGAAAGCTTCAAGAAATGGCCTAGTCTAATGGGGAGTCAACACAATCAAAGGGGGAGTATCATTGAAAGGGAAATATGCTCACAAAGATAACATTATCATCAAAAGAAGGAGCCATTGATGATAGAGGGAGAAGAAAAATTAGTTAAATGACAGTGGATAAAAGCATGAATATAGGAGGAGCAATAGAATAAGAAATAGAATCATGAAATTCTAGAGGGGGAGAAAATATTTTTCCTAGATGTCAAAGGGGAGAGAAACAAACTGTTGGTGATAGGGTGACTCACATGATAAGAAAAAATGATCATTTTTCCATTGATGTCAAAGGGGGAGAGAAACAAAGTAATGGATAGAGTGAGCATGGTAATGGCTAGAGGGAGCATGCATCACTGCAAAAAGAATAAGGTGTTTCCATCAATGAAAAAGGGGGATATTGTTGAGAAAATGTTGTCATTGATGTCAAAGTGATAGTGATGATGATGATGTGGCAGTGAAAAAGGGATATCGTTTGAGTATTGAAGCCATTGATCCAAGTAAATAAGCCTTGAAGTCATGAATCCAAGTAAAGAATCCTTGATATTGTTTGAGTATTGAAGCCATGAAGCCAAAGTAAAGAAGCCTTGAATCCATGAAGCCAAGTAAAGAAGCCTTGAATCCATGAAGCCAAGAGAAGAAGCCTTGAAGGCATGTTCATGAAGCCTTGAGAAGCCAACATGGAGTAGTCAATCCACGGGGACAAGTCAATGTCAAAGAAAATTGAAGAATCCCATGAAGCAGTAATGATATGTCCACTTGAATAAGCCTTGATGTGCCTTGAAGGATCCTTGACATAAGTGTATATAACTCCAAATTGGTCCCCTTATGGTGTAGCTTTTAAGCATGGCCCTTGTGGGATGAGATTACATGTGGTTGTTTCCACATGCCCACTTTGAGTTGTACACAAATGGAGACTTGAATGATCCTTGAAGGAGCCTTGAAGAGGCTCTAAAACCAAGTGAAGACACCCCTAAAATCAAGTGAAAAAACCTACATATGTTCAAGATAAAGATTGCAATATGGATATTATTGAAAGTATAATTTTTGGGAAATTTGGATGCCCTATATTTGAGGGAATTTTTACCCTACATAACTAACTGAAATGGAAGCACAAGTTACATTTGGAAATATTATTTTGAGACATTTCCAACGGTATATGGAAGTCCCTCTAACTCCCTAGGAATGAGGAGATATATTTTTTTCGTCCGACAACCCAGCCAAAAAATTGAGGTCAGCTCAACTAATTTTTGGCGACAGAACTACTATAAATACAGTATAGAATTTTGCATTTTTAGTGTAACCAATGAAGACATCAAGTATTAAGTGCACTCAAGGTGTTGGGGTGTCTTTCTGGTGTACAAGAGAACTCTAATGGATTCTGTTAAGGTCGTTTTTATTCTCATGGTATGTTATAAGGATGTGATGTTTCCATAAGGTTGTGATGTTTCTATATACTCTGCTATGAAGTTGTAATGTTGTCATGAGGTTGGGATACTACTGTATGCTCTGCTATGAAGTTGTCATGTTGTCGCGATGTTTCCAAGAGTGGATGTTTCCATTAGTGGACGTTGTCGTGAATGGATGTTACTATTAGTGGATGTTTCCATAGATGATTACATTATGGGAATGATGCTATGAGGCATGCTAGGGTTTGAAGTATTGTATGTGGAATGAAGCATGCAGGTGAAGTTATAAGTACTTCGTGTATGAATATATTGAATTGGAGATACATTATTGAGTTGGTGCTTAGTTGATGAGATTGGTGTCTCCAGTAGGTTGGTGCCTACATCTTATTGAGTTGGTTCTCAGTTGAGGAGATTGGTGTCTCTGGTATATTGGTGGCTACATCTTATTGATTTGGTGCTCATTTGAGGAGATTGGTGTCTCCAGTAATTCAGTGCCTACATCTTGCTAAGTTGGCTCTCAACTAAGGACATTGATGTCTCCAGTAGGTCAGTGCCTACATATTCCTAAGTTGGTGCTCAACTAAGGAGATTCATGTATCAAGTAGGTTGGTTCCTACAATATTTGTAACAACAGGTTGGTGCCTACATACATTTATAAAAGATAATTTTTGTGGTTTTCTCCCACAAGGGTTTCCATGTTAAACTATGTGCATTGTTATTTGAGTTTATATGTGATTATTTCTTCTCAGTTAATGATTGATTGATGAATGGTTAAATAAAGTAAAAAGTATCTTATATTGATTCACCCTCCCCTCTTAGTATAACCATAATATCAACAATAGTTTTATCCTTGTTGAGTTTAGTGAAACACCACCTTGCAACGTCGTTGTATGGGAACAACATCGAATGAGCTTCTATAACATGTATACTAGTTTTTCTAATGTTTTGTTAGGATTCAAGGTCTTCATATTCAGACAAGAACTCTTCCTTATGGAATATCTTGTATATCTCATCATACCATGGATAATGTTCTCTTCCATTGAATAAATTCACATCCATTGCCAAAATATTGTCTCGACTCTTGACAATTGTTGATATATTTGCCATACGATTTTTTCCCTTTTTAGTCTATGGACGCGACATGTTGTTGCTTTGATATTATGTAATAATTAAGACCAAAATAATTCTACCATATCACTATTATCAACATAAATGATTAAAATCAAACCATACACATACATGTTACTCTTGAATTCTGCATATGCCTTGGGATATCTTGATGCTACAATATACACATCCCTCACAAACTTACAAAAGATGAATAATGCATCAATTAGGGTTAAAAATAGGTTTTATGCACTTATAATTTACCCCAAACCTTCTGAAATTAATTACAAGTGGGTTACAACCTATATCAAGGTGGATAAGTACATCGCCATTAATACACTCAGAAGGATATTTTCTCCAATTTTTGTGTATTAGATGCATGGCGTTGGAACATGGTGGTCAAGATCTTAGATTTGAAAGAGATTCCTTGATAGTGTTATCGGGAAGGAGCTATTAGGATGTATCAAGGTCCTCATGCCTTCCCATGGAGATTCCCAAAGGAATATATGTTTCTCATATTAGTGATTGTGCCAATAATGAGACGTTATATATTTGCATGTGTGAGCTATATTCATCATGTGCGTGAAAAACATTAACCAAGATTAAGGTTTTATTTACCTTTAATTAAAATCATTGGGATGAGTTGTCACAAAGTAGGGTACTTTGAAAATTTAACCCCAACAGGAGATCCCCCGATAGTATTATCAAAGAGGATCCATTCAGAAGGAGTTGTCAGAAGGAAACACGGTGTGTGGTTATCACTTGTTTCGATGGGATTTTCCTAAAGGAACATTCGACATCTTGAAAATCATGTTACCATGAAGGAGAATTATATGCGAGGAATATTAAATGCTTGGATAAAGTTACATTAATCAATGAGCTATTGGCTTGAAAATAATATAAACAATTATGTGAGGGACCTACCAACACACGTCTGACTCCAAACTGCTCGTATTATTTCTTTTGTACCAATCACTTCTTGACACGATGTCATAGGGTCAATGCCTTATGACCTAGTGGGGCTATTGTACATCTGGAAAATTTCATCAAAGAAACTCCATTGGAATCGATAGTGTGCATAAAGTGTAATCCTTGTTGATGAAAGAGAAGCCGATAAAGAAAAGTCCAAATACTGTTGGTCTTTGGATCTCAGAATGTTCCTACAACTATTATAAGTTCATTTTCGATAAGACCCAAATAGAAAGGTATTCAATAGTCTATAGGCTTTCGGATCTCAGAAAGGGATTCGATAATTGCATGTTTATTGATCCCGAGTGGGGACGTCCCGATGAGGAGTGATCTAATAACCCTTTGTCATGGTCACATGACTAAATATTTTCCTTGTAATCGTAACACAGTTCCCAAAAAGAAATCATAGTTTAATCATTGGGGGAAAAGGGCTAGAAATGGTAGGATAGAATTTCATAAGATATTTGATCATCATATCATTCTTTGGTTAACCCTGAGACTGCATGTATAAAATAACAGTTTCATATATCAGTACCAAATCAAGTTAGTTGTGATATAATTCCTTACTGGAAAATTTTAATAGGGGGAGCCATTGAAATCCTATGGGAAAAAGGATTTTAGTGGGTAGTTGTGGGGCACAACAAGTAATATATATGTACATGATTCTATATGATAATATTTTGATTACGTTTTTTAACTCATGAATATTATTTTGTTAATAACATGTGTTGAGTTGTGTTAGGATAAGAAGGAACATGAGGAACTCCATCAATGGAGTTGTTGATGACATGTGACTTAGAAAATAGGCCTAACGATAGATGATCCTTTGTTAAAATTGATTTCTTAAGCAAGATTACATGATGTATGACATGTAATTTTATGATTTTTTGCTAACTTGTAATCTTTGAATCTAGATGGAATAATTTATGATGTGCAAGGATATAAGGCAATGCTAACTATGAATAATATAGGGAACTTGTCACCTCATATGATGATATCAGTGTGCATGTGAGATGGACTTCGAAATGGGAGTTATATTATATAGGCCCTGATATGGGTAACCAATGATATTGCTTAACTTGCTTATGATTAGTGATGATTGATTGCGAAGAGTTATTTAGTATATGTTTGTACAATATGTAGGACACTCATCGAAGCCTTGTAAGTTGGCCATATTATGGTTGTGGGACACACCAGAGAGGTTTGGTTTGTGTTTCTTGTTGGGTCACCATTTTTTCATTATTTGTACTGCCCAAGTTGTCCCTTTGTGATCATGTTGTTTCATCCTTTGTTAGGTACAATATCTATTATATTAAGTAGAAAATATAAATATTGTAGAAAATACCACCGGAACAACAAAATGTAGAGAAAAACAATAAAAAATGATACCTTTCTTGACATAAATCAATGTTCACTTGCCTCTTCAAGGGGGAAACCTTCAATAGAGAAGTGCTCTATTACAATATTTCTCAATACAAAGATTTCTCATGCCTCCTACTCTTATTTATACTAATTTTGTATTCTAAAGAACATTATAGAAAAAGATCTTTCTAGAAGCGAAAGCTTCTATTAGGTCTTCTTACATTGACTTGTTCATATTTATTAAATAGGCCTTATTAACTAATATCAACCTTTATTACATGGAAAATACATTATTCTACCTACGTGAGGGGTTAGGGACGTTAGGTCCCTAACATGCCCTCCCCCTTGAAGAACATCCTTGACCTCAAGGCTTGAGATGAGGAAATTGTTACACAATGGTGGTTGGCTCCCAGGTGGCATCTTTTGGCATTGTATATTTCCACTAAACTAACACTTCCATGATGGTGCACTGATGGAGACAATGATCTCACTGGTCCAAGACTACTTGTGGCTGCAACTAAATGGAACCTTATTCATCCAACTTAGGGAGATTGGTTTGAGTTTGACACTTAGTTCCAATCACTTTATTTAAGCATGAGACACGAAAAACAAGTTGGAGCTTAAAATGATCACGTAGAGCCAAATGGTAGGCCACGGGTGCCACTTGCTCAAGAATTGTATAAGGACCATAAAATTTGGGAGTAATTTTATGAAAATGTTCAACTTTGATTGACGTCTACTTATAAGTTTGTAGCCAAAGAAACACCTAGTACCCTTAAGAAAATTGACATTCAGAACGAACCTGATCTGCTTGTTCCTTCATGTGATTATGAGCTAGGACAATTTTTTTTTTTAGGGTATGGAGAATGGCCTCTCGGACTATAATATTTTTTTAAAACTCCTCAACCTTTGAGACATATGGCATGTATGGGAGAACCAACATTGGATTTTTCCTTGTAGATTGCTTCAAAAGGAGTCATGCGAGTAGTTGTATGGTAATATGTGTTGTACCACCATTCAACTAGGGGTAACCATTGATCCCATTGATGTTGTCTCTCAGATGAAAAACATTGCAAATATGTTTCTAAACACTTGTTGACAACTTCAGTTTGACCATGAATCTAGGGATGATAGGCGATGCTAAGATGCAATTGGGTTCCCTAGATCCTGAACAATTCTTGCCAAAAATTGTTGGTGAAAGTTGGATCTCTGTCAGAGACAATAGAATGAGGCATGCTATAAATTTTGAATTTCATCCACTATGGATGTAGTGAATGGGTGTTGAAGAGCCAAAAAATGAGCATATTTGGAAATATGATCAAATACCACCATGATGACTGACTTATTTCCTGATTTAGGTAAGCCAACAATGAAATCCATAGAAATATCCCTCCAAATAGCATGGGGAATCAGAAGCAGTTGGAGTGTTCCTGGGGCTTTGACTGTTTCTCCCTCATTGCATTGATAGACATCACATTCAACCAAAAATTTGTGGACGTCCTGTTTCATACCATCCCAGAAAAAATAACAATTGACGCTTTCATAGGTTTTGGAAAACCATAAATGACAAACTGTGGGTGAAGCATGACGCTTAGAAAGCATTGTGGATTCAAGTTCTTATTGTTTTCTTAAATATAGACAACCTTGGTAGCGAAGCTCTTCATTGTGCCAAGAGTACCCTAGAGAAGCTTGAGAATGGTGTTGTAATTGTTGGATCAGGCAAGAAATTTTGGGGTTTCGTAGCCATTTCCGGCGAACAACTTGGAGTGAATAGAGTACAATGAAGGAGAGGAACCCTTGTTATTCATACTTCTTGGAAAGAATGTCAACAACCACATTTTCTTTTCCCTTCTTGTAAATGATCTCATAATCATATCCAAATAGCTTGGTCACCCATTTTTTTTTTCTCTGGGGATGAAATTTATTGTTCCAGAAAATACTTGAGGCTCTGATGATCAATTTTAATTTGGAATCATTTCCCCAATAGATAATGATGATAGAGATCCATGGCATGTAGAATAGACAACATTTCCTTTTCATAGATTGATTGGCCCAAATGTCTCTCTGAAAGTTGTTTGCTAGTGAAATCCAAAGGATTTCCATATTGCATGAGGACTACCCGAATTCCTTTGCCTAAAGCATCACATTCTAGGACAAAAGTCTCGGTGAAGTTGGGAAGTGTCAGGACATGAGTTGTGAACATAACCTTTTTTAAGGCATGGAAGGATTGATGAGTGGATGGTGTTGGCACACGGTTGTAAGGTCCTAGGTTCAAGTTATCTAACAAACAAAACCCTTCATACACCGACCCTTTTGGCATCACCTGCATGCAAGTGAAGTCTCACCCAAGGCATCTATTGGGGCTGTAGGAACCAAGTTTCTGCAGTTTTGAGGGAATGGGAGGCGATCATATTATATATTCTTAATTATCTACTCTCTGCGCAATATTCATTGTGTTATTCCTTGATTAGTTGGTTCAATTATACAACACCATTATACTGCAGATTGCAACATAAACTATTCATCATAACATTCATAACGTTTGCACAATGATCATATACTAACCATATCTAGTCTAACATGAATAAAGAGAACACTCATGATCAATCACATAAAAGGACAAGAAGACACATTAATTAACATGGTTCATCCAGCTTTGGGCTATGTCCACAACAACTGGCTTCTTTATTATTCTTTTTGTAATCATCTCAAGCTTGTGCATTGCACTCACAATAGATATATCATGCTATCTCTCTCTCCATATTGCCTAGTCGCTTTTTATTGCAAGACTCTCATTGTGACTTCTCCTTAAACAATAAGACATAGATTCTTCCATTCTTAGTCTATTCTCTCACTCTCCTTTCTCGGTGTCAACAACAAGAAGCAACAAACTATTCTACCTGACCCATTACATATTTATACATGGATTCTAGAGCTCAAACCCCTGCTTGTTTAAACCAAAAACCCAATTACAAATAATTATGACTCATTACAACTTGAGTTGTCTCGTTGTTCTACCGTGCTTTTCCTTCTTTTTCGTCTGCATGCTGCTTTTGCATTCCTGACTGTTATTCTTCCTTCTTTTGCACATCTTTCTTCTTTTGCATGCAGAACTGATGTCCTTCCTTTTCGCCTGCTTTATCTTCCATACTTATTCCCTTTCTTTATTCTATGCTAAGGATGATTTTACTACATACTTCAATCCTAAATGTTCCCTTACTGTGCACTCTTCTCTTTCCTTCTCTTCTTTCTTCTATTGCTGCACATTTATTTCATACTTAGGATTTTCCTCAAAATTGTATCCAAAATGTTTGTCCAATAGGCCCCCAACACTCACATGTGGCTCGTCTTGCACCACTTAGGCCTGTTGGGTCACGCTCCTCCATGTATTCATGAACTTTTGGGAGGTGTCCTTTTTTGTCACAATTTCCTTTGTTACTTTTTCCTCTATTCCCAAAATCTCCTCTACACCCTATGTAGTCAGGGTTGTGAATTTCTCTTCAGGGTTGTGAATTTCTCTTCAGTGTTGTGCATTACTTGCTTCACTTTACCCCACGTAACTACTAATTCCCCTATCACCCTTATTTCTTCTTCTTGTAGTGGTCCCAATCGCTGCTGGAGGATCTTATGTTGGTCCCGTATTTGTTCAGGTTTTTCTAGATTTGTGCACTTTCCTCACAGAGTTTTGCACATTCCTCATCCAACTTCTTCATATGTGCTACCGCAATCAAAGCGATTCTCTCTCTTCCTTCTCTTTCCTCTGGTGGTGTTCCCGACGTACTACACGATTGCAAGTCCTCAATCCTTGTACAAAAACCTTTTATGACTTCGTTGATTCTCATGACCTGTTCTTCCATTGTGGCCTCTACTACTATTAGTACTTCGGGGATCTCCTTATACAACTTTTGCACAACCGTTTGTATCCGTTGTTCCATTTTCTCAGCCCTGTCCTTTTATTTTAATACTTTCTCTACCTTTTCTTTGGATTCATTCTTCTCCTTCAGAGCTCTGTCAACTTTTTCTTCAACTTTTCTCTTCTCTTGCAGAGCATTTGTATATTTTTTCTCTGTTTCTGTCTTCTTGTCTATCACCTTGATCAATTATCTGCATGCTAACTTTGTGTGGAGCCTTAACTCCTGCATAATACCTATATACAAGCTTTGTAGTACTTGTATAGGAATTTGTGACACCAATATGTTCAAGAGACTGAGTGTTTTCATCTGTTCTTACAATTCTGGAGTCGAGAAATGGACTACATTTAACTTGATCTCCAACAATCTACACCTGGATGCTCACTCTGAAAAGAATGGATTGGTAGTCCTTATTTATTCAATTGGTCTTGTTGATGGGCCTTCACCTGAGACTTTCTATGGTGTTATCTGCATTGTCTCCAATAGTTGTTGTATCAAAAATAACTGGTGTTGTACATTTTGGTGATGCTCATTGTATTTCCATCTTTCTACCTACATGGCCTACTTTGCGGCATGTTGTACTTAGTAGTCGATTCTATCCATGCTTTAAATCACATAATATCCTGTTAAGTCTCTAGCATTTGGGTGGTGATGCATCACGAATGCATTACTATGTTCCTGATTGTGTCAAAGTAGAAATATAATGTAACATTGTTATCTATTTGTCTCCTTTTGTTTGTCATATTCCATAGGTTTGCATACCGCACAACTGCATTACCTCTATTGGTTGTTCTCAAACATTAGTAATCATCGGGTTCCTTCCATCCAACTAATGCAATTGGGATGAGAAGCCATGCATAATGGAACTCTGTGCCTTTCTCCCGTGCCTTTCTCCTGGGCTTATATGTAGTCTATCAAAAAATGATTTACCAAAAATGTGGCCCAATTCATTTGGACCCCCTATGCGTACTTTTTCGCAATTGCGATTACTGTGGCTAACACTTCATCCTTGCAGCATTTTATCAATAGTTTTCAGGCTAATACCCACGTCATAAACCACACAACATCATCACTTATGTTTGCAACATCCAACCCCCTCTTCTCGGTGAAGGTCTGAAACTTATACTTCATAAATTCCACTAGTGCTTTCTCCCCTGCCTTATTTGTGAACAATGTTGTTGAATCCTCTCCTTCTTTTGGCAAGCCTATGATCCACACAATTAGTTGTGCATGAATAGATACTAGTTGGTATAACCGCAACATTCCTCTGTGGATGCAACTTAGTAGCATTTTGACACAATCATTTATTTCCATACTTTGGCCAAAATGTGGTATCTCTAGAAGATTCAATATTCTTGATCTCTCTAGTCATGTCTCCCAAGTCTATGGTTCAAGCATGATTGATCCTGTCCCTGGTATCCTTTTGCACACAAACAATTCTCTCGTTCCATCTCGAGAAAATTTTGTTCATCCATTATTTCATGGTCTACAAATTCTAAGGCAACAATATTTCCTAGCATGTCCCCTTTGATAATTACACCATGTGGTATGTCTAGTCTGAACGATGGGTATTTTCCATCTGTGGGTACTCTAAATTGTGGCACAGTGTCTTTCCTTGGAGGTATATAGTCTCTGTGAAATCTTTGTTGCGAAGCCCAAGCTCTGGGTGTTTCCTCGAACACAGGTGCAACCGATGGTCTTTTTGTTTGCTTGCATGTTGCGATTGTTGGTGCCCCAACTTTCAGTGGTGCCAATGTTCTCTGCAACTCAATTCAATGATTGTTCTGTGTTGGTTCTCATTCAGCAGTGTTTCGTCTCTGGTTCGCTCTGTATGCTCAAAACTCTTATCAAACATGCAAATAACCTTCCCTGTCGAGCCCTTATGCACTTTTATAACTCTTCAATAGCTGCATAATTGCTTTCATGCCAAATGGAAGTGTCGAATCCGATCAGAATATGAAATCAATACATTCCTTACTGTGGCATTAATGCCAAATTCGCCACCTGATAGTTCCTTCGATCTTCCAAACTGTCCTGATCCTTGGCGATGCCTTCTATTTATGACTATCCATCTCTAGTGCGTTTCATCATTAATGGCTTTTTATTTGTCGTTTCCAACATAGTTACCAACTTAATGAGAACTCTACAGAGTTCTCGTTTTCCCGGGGATCACATTTTTACGTTGTTTTTAAAAATGGTGCTACCGGTAGCACCCCCTACCTTTTTAGGTGGTATTTTGACATTTTAAATTTTCTGATCCATAATGTTTTCACATAATTTTTTTTAAATGCTTATTTTTCATCTATTTTCAATTTTTTCTGTTTTTTTTTTCCAACGGTGTTTTTAGTCATTTTTCCATGCTTCTTTCAATATTAAAAATATTTTTTTACCATTTACTTTTTTGAAATTAAGTTTTTTCATACAATTGTGTCTCCTTAACTAATTTATGGTTCTATACTTTTAAAATATAGTGGAAAACATCATTTTTAACACATTGTTTACCTTTACCTTAATACATAGAAAATAATTGTTGTTAAATAACACTATTTTTGAATATTT
>ML779975.1:310901-419386 GCA_009831015.1 Picea engelmannii
AGTTATTTTTTTTTGTTTGCTAGTTTGTTCATGACCTGCGGGGCGATCTTGTGACTTGAGAAACTGCAACTCGGGAGCATCTAAGCCGTCAAAATCACCCAGGGATAGCACCTGGCTTGAGTCACACCAACCCTTAACATGGCATATTTTTTGTCCCCGCAAGTTTCAAACCGGTAACTTTAACATAACGGAGTGCCTTAACAACACACTCTGTCACCGACTGTCCTACACCTCGGGGACTATAATTTATATAGTTATATTAAACATAAAGTTTTTAATTTTCTTAAATTTTTTTTTAATGAAATTTAGTGTTTTAATTTTATTTTTAAAATGTGTTTTAAAATAAACTTTTAGCTTAGGAAATTTTAGTATATTACATTTTTTTTAATGTTTTTTTAAATTTGGTTTCTTTTTGAGTTTGTTTTTAGTATTTCTTTGTTTTCCGGGGAAATTTTAATTTTTTTTCATACCCTTCTTATTTTTTTTTGTTTTCCACCTTTTTTAAGTTTTGTTTTATTTTATTTTTTATTTTTTTTTAATTTGGGTTTTGAATATATTTTTTTTATTGTGTTTTTTTCTTCATTAAAAAATATATAAATTTGTGAATATTTTCTCCTTTCTCTTTATTTATTTTTTAATGTAAATTAAAAAATAAAAAAGTTAGTAAATACATTTTCAAGTGACCATTTGGGATCCAATTTTGGGTTTTTTATTTGCATAGGGATTTGTTGTCAAGACCACCATTTCAATTAGATCATAATTAGCTGCAATTTTAACGTTCATAAAAAAATATTTTTCTTTAGGTAGTGTCACTTTTTCATTTAGGTGTTGATTTGAAGGTTTTTCTAAGAAACTATTTATGTTTTAAGGCCATGCTTGAAAAAAGTTGTAATTTTGACCTAGTTAAAAAAATGGTGCTACAGGTAGCACCACGTTTTGATTTGGGGGTTGATTTTAAAATTTTTCTGAGAAACCATTTGATCTTTTAAGCCCACGCTTGAAAACAATTGTAATTTTGACCTGGTTACAAAAAAAGGTGCTACCGGTAGCACCATCTTTTGATTTGGGGATTGATTTTCATGTTTTTAATGCAAAAATATGGGTTTTAAGGGCTAAAGTTCTCATTTTGAGGTCATAAATCTCATTACGTCGGTAACTTTATTTTATGTGCTTTAATGCCCTTAACAGTTCCTGTCCCACGCTTGAATTTTTTGTTCCCTTAACTGAGTTTGTGTTGTTTTTGGTATATGTGCGATACCCCCTTTTTCTGTGCAACACTTCTTCCTGTCTACCTTTGTATTTCTTCTTGTTTTTCCCCTCTTTATCTGTTTTCTTCCCTTTTTTTTACTTTTTGTTTGTTTTCTTCCTTTTTCTACTTTTTGTTTGTTTGTCGGTGTTTTACCTCCCTACTATAGTACAACTACTACGATACATGTGTTCTTGCACACTTTAGATTAATGTGTAGGTGGTCGATCATCTCTATAGATTTTGAGTTGACTTCCATTCACCAAGCCTCCCAGGGCTTCTCCATTCAAGGTTTCCAACTATGCAACACCTGCCTAATTCACATGCTGAATCACATATGGTCCTAACTAGTGCATTCAAAAGTTTCCCAATTGTTGCATGAACTTACTGTTGTAGAGTAATACTAAGTCTCCCACTTGAAACTTTTTTTGTTTAATGTGTCTATCATGCCATGCCTTCTCTCTTTCCTTCTGATCTTGCTGATGGAAACCCATGACAAAACAATCTTCCTCAAGCTGTAACAACTATGACATTCTCTCCTCCACTGCGCCAGAGTCCAAACAATAAGTAATTGTTTCAATGCATAGGCTAGGCACAATAAATTCCATCAACGTTAGTGCTTCTTGTCCATAGACCAACCTAAAAGGTGTTTTTCCTATCAACGTTTTTCTTATGGTATTGTAGGCCTATAATACTGCAGGAAATCTTAAGTTCCAATCATATCTACCTATGTTGTATATCTTTGTCAAAGCATTCCCCAAAATTTTATTTAAAGCTTCTATTGTCCCATTGGCCTAAGGATGATACGACATACTCTTCTAGTCATGAATTTGAAATCACTTTGTCAATGATGCAATTGTCTTATTCAAGAAATGTGTTCCTTGGTCACTGAGTAGAATGTGCTGAAATCCAAATCATTTGACTACATTCTCAAATAGAAACCGCATGACAATCTCCTTGGTGTAGTATATGACTGGTGCTTTTTCTACCCATTTGGTCAAATACTCTGTCGTAGTGATTATGTCCCTAGATCTTGATCTTCTTACTGATGGATTGATTGGTCCAACAAAGTATATTATTGATTTATCAAACTCTTGCAATGTAACCTATGGATGTAAATACATCTTGTCCATCCTGAATGGGTTTCCCACCCTTTGAAAAACATCGCATGTCTAACAATATTATTTATCATCTTTATGAAGTGTGGGCCACCAAATCCATGTGCACAAAATATTTTGTTCAGTTTCTTTACCTACGTAGTGTCCTCCTACAATCCCTTTGTGCGCTTCTATGAGTATCATAGGACTTTCATGCTCCAACAAACATCGTCTCAATATTCCATCTGCACCTAACTTGTATAAGTTCCTTGCAAACAACTGATAGTCTACTGCTTTAACCATTGATTGATTCTTCTGCACAATTGTCATTTCGAACAAGTCCATTCTTGTACTTATAACATGCACGATGTCTGCGAAGTAGTCATCCACCATTTTAACTGCAAATAGTTGTGCATCTGGCAAGCTATCATTTATTTTCCCTGCATCTTCTCCTGATATTAGGAACAATAAATGATCTAGTCTTGCATTCAACTTCCTTGGTTTCACAACAACCTCAAAATCATACTCGTAAAACAATAATAACCACCTGCATGTTCTTCCCCCCTATACTGTCTTGTTCACTAAGTATTTTAGTGCAGAATGGTCTGTATACATCTGAAAATAAGAACCTGATATTATTCATGATAAATGATCTAGTCCTACATTCAACTTCCTTGGTTTCACAAAAACCTCAAAATCATACTCCTTAAACAACAATAACCACCCGCATGTTCTCCCCCCCAACACTGTCTTGTTCACTAAGTATTTTAGTGGAGAATGGTCTATATACATCTTAAAATCAGAACCCAATAAATAATCTCTAAACTTATGTAGCACATATACCATTGTCGATTCTTCTCGTTTTGTGGTAGTATAATTATTCTCTTCTATGAACAATGTCCTACTTGCAAAAGAAATTGGGTGATCTATGTCTCCTTCCCCTATTTGAGATAATACTGCACCCAAATATATGGATGATGCATCTATATGAACATGGAATTCCTTGTTCCAATATGAAAAGATCAGAATTGCGTGGTCACTAATTTCTTCTTTAAGGTGTTCAAACCCTTATGAAAGTCCTCATTCCACTAGAACTTTGCTCCCTTCTTCAACAATTTCTCCATAGGTGTTTTAATCTATGCATAACCTTTGATGAACTTCTTGTAATATCCTGTATGATCGAGAGTTTCCCTCAACTATCTGACTGATGTAGGTGGATGTAAATCCAAAATCACTACAATCTTGGCAGGATCCACTAATAAGCCTTCTTGTAGACCACATGGCCCAAAAAAATTCCAAAAGGCGTGAAAACAATACATTTATTCAAATTCAATGAAATTCGACATTGTCTACACCTATCCAACATTAACCTGAGCACTTCTATGTGATACTTCAGTAAACTAAACACAATCCAATAATCTAAGTATACTTCAAGGAACTTATTTATAAATTCCTTAAAAGTTGCAACAACAACTCTTGAAAAAACTATAGGTGCATTCTTCATCCCAAAAGGCATCACTCTACATTGGTAACTTCCCCACTCTGTCAGAAAATTAGTCTTATACCTATATTCATGCGCAATCTTTATCTAATGGTATCTTGAGAAACCATCTATGAAAGAATAAGTCTCTTTCCCTCCTACATTCTCTAGTAGTATCTCATCTGTGAATGGTGTTGGGAATGGATCATGCATAAATGCATCATTTAGCTTCCTCATATCTATGCAAATTCTGATTCCACTTGTTTTCTTATCTTTCACTACCAATGGACTTGTCCATTCTGATTCCACCACTGGTTCAATGGTCCCTGCTACTAACATATTTTCTATCTCTTCCTTCACCTTATCTTTATACTTCATATTTAACCTGTAGGGTCTCTGTCACACTGGTTTAGCATCAAGTTTCAAAGGGATCTTCATCTCACCTAATTACCCAACAATCCCCTTCATCTCTTAGAATGTAGTTGGGAATAGATCATGATACTCGTGCAATAGATATGCAATGTTATCCATTCTTTCATCATTCAAATAATCCCCTACCTATGCAAACTTTGGATTCTTTGTCATCCCAGTGTTTACCTTCTGCGTATTTATTGGTTGTGTGTATGCAATAGACTCAACTCTAGCCCTTCTACTACACGTTCACCCTCAGTTTCAATTACTTGCACATTCCTAGGATCTTCCTCATCATGTTCTTCTTTAGTGACATTGTAACAATCTAGTAATTCATGGACAATCATAGAATCTCTGTGTGCATTGAAAACATGTACCACCTCCATCGTCCCTTCTCCTGAGAAGATCTTGTTTTGAATGACCTATAATGCTGCATCTATTAGTGGAGATTCGTGTTCAAAAGTAAAAGGTACTTTGAACCTTTCAACCAATTCATCCCATCTTTCTATTTCTTTGTGCATTTCCATCTCCAAGTACCAGTTCTTTGGAATTGTATCCAGTGTATGTATAAACATGTGCATCCATTCCTTCTTTGGTATTGAACTCCATATGGTTCTTCACTGCTCAACATGACTTGCTGGTTCATTTATCCCTGTATACTTCTATGTAATATTCTCCACCTTGGTACCAAATCTCAATTGCATTAGTATTCTACATTGCAACCAATCTTCCATCCTCTCTTTATGTGCAACCCACCATCTAGTTGGAGTAACTTTTAGGACAACATCTAGTGCCAACAACCTTTGTTGTTCGGGTACCTACAACTCAAACAACTTTATAAAAGAACTGATATCAGTCAATCCATCATACATGGGTGGATCACATAGCTCCTTTCCAATCCAGTGCAATGATAGAGTTATGTGTGCACATTGTCTATTTGATACCTCATGCCAATGTTCCAGAACTTCCTTTGAATCCGACGCACATGAACTAACACTTATCCAACTTAGTGCACCATCTACAGTGGGTTTTTTTATTTCTCCAGGAGTCCTTCTCAGGTTGTATCTTGAAGAAGCCTGGTAACTTAAAGTGTGAAGGATTTGGTGTTTTGTGTTTGGATCAAGTGGGAAATACTGACCTACTGGATTTGTGTCAAGATAGTCAAATGTGTACAACCATATGAGACAATGCTCTCAAGAATCAATAATCAGATGGATAGCTTACTAGTGGGTAAAGAAGGCTATGATTATTAACCAAAACATGCATGTGATGGGTTAAATAAGATAGTGCTGATTAATTATTAAATCAAAATTTATGAATTGACAAGCAATTAAGATAAACGTAGATCAATAACAACCATGAAAGTACAAGAAAAGAAAGAAATGGAAATATGGCATCAATAAATGAGAGGAACTTGTGATCTGTATTATATCATAGAAAAGGTATATTATAGAAATGGTGTAGTATCAGTCTCTCCAGACTCGAACCCCCTACATCTTCAGAAGTTCGTGGCTTTATAGCATTTACAAAAGATATCTAGATCCTGGAAAACTGGATCAAATTTACTTAAAATAGAAAGTCAAAACAAATTCATGAAAATAGGAAAAGATCCTATTTCATAAGTCAACATCTTATATCATATGGTATTCAAAATCTTTGAAGTCTTTGACAGCTGCAGTAGATCTTCATAAGTTGATAGATAATTTGAATTTTCCACCTTTGTCAAAAAGACAGTTTTTTGCCAAAATTAGGTAGCAAACTCAATCTTCTTCTCTTGATGGCACTTTTAAAACTAGAACAAAACCCTAATAATGATGCCTTTAATTATTATCTGTCATTAGAAATCATCATCAAGGCATCTAGATCAGAGAAAATCGGATCTGTGCACAAATAATGCCTTTCTACCCTGTTCTTTTGTTTTCGACAGCTAATGGGTATGAGACAGAAAGGAATAAGTTGTCGAAAGCGGAGCTTTTGGCAACTAACAATGCCTTTTGGAGCCCGACTAAGTTGTCGAAAGTGCAGACTTTCAAAATTGTAAAAATGCATTTTCTCTCAGCTTGCTGATCTTCAATGCTACTCCTTTGGGGCCTCTACAGCCTAACATTTTCTCAAAAACGAAGTTCCATCACCAATATGAAGCCTTACACGGGGATCATCATAGCCTAAAACAATGTTTGGGAAAAACTGTTTGAATACAGTGATAACCATTTCATCAATCTTACATATATCAATTTCTTCCACTGAATTGTTTCGACATCCCGAAGATCCAATGCCTTACATAGTGCCAAAGAAATTGAAGATCCAATGCCTTACATAGTGACAAAGAAATTGTAGTAAGACAGGCCTCCCTTTCCTCTTCACCATCATCATCTAGCATAGGTTCCTCTCCATGTTCATTCGAAGTAGTGATTGTAGCTTCCTGCATAGACCGACTACGATGCTCTTTCCTTTCTTTAATATCCTGGAGCTTTGAATCTGCTGCTTTTGTCATTTGAACCTTGCTATCTTTTTGGCTCTTCTTGCTTCAGGTGTATCCCTTCCATATTGGGAGAAAGCATCTACTTCTTCCTTGGGAACAAGCTCTAGTTTCTCACATATTGAAACAAACACCTTCAAATGTGCTTGAGAAGTTTTAATAATCCACAGTCTGTTAGAATTATGGATCTTTTCTATCAATTATCCAAGATAGTAAGGCACCAGTAAGTATTTCAAATATGTAGTACTAATGTCTTCTTTACCCTCATGTGGTGAAAATGATCCTAACTGGTCTATCATAGCATCACATTGCTGCAATATAGCACATGCCTTATTTAATTTATCCTGATCCACGGTCAAATTTGCTGCAGTCGAGTGTATTTGGCGTGCCTTCTCGTCTTCAGTGGCCTCTGAATGCTCCATATAGTCACTACATATCTATCTTGTGACATCATATACCTCTGGATCATCATAACCCTGCTCTGCAACTGCATTAAAAGGCAATTACCATCTGCTATCATGCACCTTTGGTTCAAAACCTAAATTCATAATATTACTTTCAATTTAGGCAACAATTCCAGATAAACCAACAGTCATCCGACCCTGTTTCAGTTTTCCAAGAGTTTCTTCGATTCTCCTTCATTGATCTGAGTTTTTCCTGAATCATCGATTGAGCACAGTAGTAATCTATGGGAGAAAAGCTGCTGCCAGGGTATAAATGAACATTTCCATAACGAAAAGAAAAGCACCTTCCCTTCGAGACTTGAAAATATAATTTTACTAGAATTTTTACCTCACTGTGTTGAGTAGCTAGGTCAGAGTTAAACTTATAAATATTTACACCATTTAAATCGACTAATGTCTCGGACACTAACAAACTTCCTGGTGTAGCAGAGTATTGATAACAGATGGAGAGGAAAAGACTCAACGCTTTGCATTAGGCTATGGCATGTTGTGTGTCTTATGTATTAGTTTATATGATGAGGTGAATGGCATATGGAACTTGGGGCTTGCGCTTGGGCTTGATGTGTCAACATGAGAATTGACTTATGTATTGAGTCTGTGGCTTAACTCGTGGCTTCATCCTTTTGCATAGATAATTCCTCGTGGCCCTTTTTTCATACGGCCTAGTGCCTGCTGTCTAATTTGTAGCTTGAGCCTGAGAGTAGAGTCATGGATATACATCACACAATGATGCGTTCCATTAAAACTACTCAAAACCTAACTATACAAATCACAAGACAACTGTCTATTTGGCGTTTATTTTTATTTTCTCAGAAATCAAATCCCCCAGACATCAAATGTTTAGATCCTATTTGGAGTGGGAACTGGCACTTGCTCTTTGGGTTTGGTGTATTGAATTGATTTGGAGACTTGACTCGTGCTTGGCTTGATATGTGAATTGAATTGTGGGCTTAGGGTTAGGGGATCGTCACTTGTGCACACACACACTATTTTATGTCATAGTGTCATATATATATTTTTTTATTTCAAACTGTAAAGAAACCTAAAACTAGAGTTTTAGGCTCTAATAACCGGGATTTTTGGAATGCAGATCAAGAGGGAAAAACCAAAACAATATTAGGCAAAGAGATCAAGGAGCTTGTCATTTTGATTGGGGAATTGGAGGTCAAGACATTTGCCAATAAATGAGAATAAGTGTATTTAAGTAAAAGTGAAGAAAACACTATAAAAAATAGCATTGTATTTTTTTTTCGCTAATAGGGTTAACATAATAATCCATATGCATAGTCATATTATACAATTTGTGAATGTCATTCCCTCTTGCTAGCTCTATGTACCTCTTTCCTTCTATCAGGTCCAATGGTGTAGTAACCTTCAAGTCTCCTACCTCAAATATCATTTCCCTCCTCTTCAAATTAATGATCTCTTGATTATCAAAGGCCCATTCAAGTCCCATAAGTTTTGGATATGGTTTACTATCATCCATGATCTCAATGAATTCAAATTCTACTACACTGCACAATCCATCTATGTTCACAGGTACTCTCGTCAATCGGCCAATCGGGACTATCCTGTGCTGGTTTTCCAACCTTAACTAAATAGGAGACCAAATCAACATGGATTTTCCCATCATTTCCCAGGTCCACTTTGGTAATAAATTCACATAAAACCCCAAGTCCATCCAAGATAACATTATCCACATCATATTCCCTAATCTATGCACTTAATCTAAATTCTTTGTTGGTCCTCTTTTTGTGCAGTACCGAATTCACTACCCTTTGTGTGATAGGAAATTCCCTTTCTTGTGCATAATGATCAATTGTTTTACATAATTCATTCATCGCAGTTTCATATTTCATTAACTCTATGCAACTTCTCAAGAAATATCTCATATTACTTACCTTCCCTAGTGGCTTCTCTAGCATAGTACGATCACAAACAGGAGGTGCATAAGATGTTGATGCTACCCAATATGGTCTGAGTATCTCTTTTCTTTCCCTCTGATACATCTCCTTCTCTTGTTAAGGATCAAATGTTGGCACAGGTCCTTTTGATTTCCTTACCCATTGCTTAGTCTACTTCTCCCCATTCATTACATCAACCCCTGTTCTAGTTATGTTGCACATAATAGTTGCTACTCTAGGTCCTTCATTGTGTTTTTTAGTTGATATATTCTATACATTTTGATTTGGATTTTGGTTCTAATTCCCTCTTTCCTGCCATTTCACCATTAGTTGAGGACAATCTTCTGTCGCATGGTCCAATTCTCTACAATATGTGTAGTTTGTACATGGATTTGGGAATTCACAGCTAAGTTTCCTGGTTGATTACAATTGTAACATATTATCGGCCCTCTACCTCCTCTTCCAAAATTTCCTCTGCCTTGATCTCTGCCAAATTTTCCTTTGTTTCCTTGGTTAAAGCATCTTTGATTATTATACTGTGGACCACCTCCTTCTGTTGTAGCATTCTCCTCTCGAATCCTATACATATCTGACGTACTCTCTTTCATTAAATCGAATGTACATAAATCCTTCTATTTGTGCCTGAATGACTTGCAAAAGTTGAAAAATAAATTCCTTGGCATACTCTGATATTTATCTAGTAGTGGACACTGAGTCCGGTGATGTCCCCATTTCTTACATATTTCAAAATATCCCCCTCGTGGTAATGGATTTGGTTCTCCAGTTTCCAAATATTGCGTAAATGTTGGGCATTTGTCCTTGTGGTGGCCTTAAGTTTTACACTTGGTACACCAAACTTGTTCCCGTTTCTCCTTCCCTTTTGTAAGATCTACCAATTGAATTTTCAAGGCAGCTAACTGTGTCTGTACCTGTGCCATCCCTCCACTTTATCCTATAGGGGATTCTTCCAATTTCATTGCGATCTCCAGTGCTTCAGAATGCAACACAACCTTTTGTTGTATTAATGGATCATGGATGTGTGGTAAGAGTCCTACAATAAACCATTCCCTATGTTTCTAATCGGGAATTTGAAACATTAACCTGCCCATCACGTTCTTGAATCTCTAATCAAAGTACCATATTGACTCAGTGTGTACCTTATTGATTTCCTTCACCTTGGCAATGTACTCCGACTTGGATTTTGGTTTCTCGAACTCTTTCAACAATGTTTTTCTAATTTCTACTAAAGTGCTTGCTTGTATTATAGGTGTGGTACTCTGCAGTTTCATGTACCAGACTAGTGCATGACCTATGAATGTTGTTTCCAATTGCGCAATCTTTATGGCCTCATCCTGGACATTATTTTCAGCCCAAATTGATTCACATACGAATAAATGTTGTTCTGGGTCCTTCATCCAAACTCCCTGGAACTCGGGAAGTATCAATGTGTTGTCTAACCCTTCCATGTTATTTTTTGTAGTAACTCCACTTGGTGATGTTGGATGACTTTGACTCATCACACTGCCTCCGCTACTCTAACTACTACTATTTTGACTTCCTTTGCTAACTACAAGTGCTTTCGATGCAGGATCTAAGTGAGGCACACTAATCTAGGTGAGGCACATAGGGTCGTGGAATCGACGCAGGATCCAGTCTAAGTAACACTTGTCGGCTCTTCTTTTATAGGAATGAACTGAGAATTCTCTTCGTCTCCTTCTACATATGGTATTTCTATGATCTGGATGATTGCACAAGGTCCTCTCCACTCATACTCACTGCATGACTCTCTCTTCTCATCCCTAGTATTCAACCTCTTGTACCTTCTTCCACTATGAATTACTTCAAACTCATCTTCTTCCTCTGATATACAGTCCTCGTCTCTTTGCATCCTCAGTCCCTCCCCTCCTTCTTCATTTCTCTCCTACCCTCATACTATCTTCTGGTCATCCCCTAATTCCCCTATGTGCGCAAATTCCCTTAGCAATCAGAATCCATTGTCATCACACATATGTGGCATAACAACATATTTATCCACATACCCAATGATTTCATGAACCTTCCGAGTGGACCTTTGAAGAAATCCCTCTCTGCAACACTGTATGAATGGGTACAATCTACTACAATATCTGTAATATAACCTCCCAATATACTTTCCAACCAAAAATCAACTGCATGAGAAGTCTTATTACTTACAAAATTCAAATTCCTTACCAACTCAGGAGTCCATTTCCTCAATGATGAAGTTTGGTACCTTCCAGTATTCTCCACCAATATTTTTAACCACTCAGTCAAAATAATCGATAATTTTCCAAATAAAATTTCATGTAGCTCTATGTACACATATCGTTGCATCCATTTCTTGTTTCTCATATGAGGGTTTCTATTCTCTTTTTGAGCAAATTCTCATTCCTTCCCTTCTAGCCATTCTGATATTTCTTTCTTAGTCAACCTCCAAAACATTCCCTTAATCATAGATTCTATGTCCTGGAAATGGAACCATTTGTTGGTGTGCGGTTGTAAGACCCCATGTTCAGTATATCTAACCAAAAAAAACCTTCATACACCGACCCTTTCATCATCACCTACATGCAGGTGAAGTCTCACTCGAGGCATCTATTGGGAATGCAGGAACCAAGTTTTTTCAATATTGAGGGAATGGGAGGTGATCATCTTATCCATTCTTAATTATCTATTCTATGCGCATTATTATGTGCATTTTTCCTTAATTAATTGGTGAATTCAGTTGTATAGCATCATTATATTGCATATTGAAACATAAACTATTTGTCGTAACATTCATAACTACTGCATAGTGATCATATAATAACCAGATCTAGTCTAACATGCATAACAAGAACATTCATGATCAATCACATAAAAGGCCAAGTAGACATAGTAAATAACATTGTTCACCAAACTTTGGGCTATGGCCACAACAACTAGCTTCTTTATTATTCTTTCTGTAATCATATCAAGCTTGTGCAATGTGCTTACAATAGATATATCATGCTATCTCTCTCTCCATCTTGCCTAGATGATCTACAGTGAAAGCCTCTCACTGCGACTTCACCTTAAATAATTAGACATAAAATCTTCCATTCTTAGTCTATTCTCTCACTCTCCTCGATCGGTGTCAACAACCAACAACAACAACCTATTATACTCGACCCATTACATATTTATGCATGGATTCTAGGGCTCAAAGCCCTACTTGTTTAACCCCAAAACCCAATTAAAACTCATTCTGACTCATTACAACTCAAGTTGACTCATTTTTTCACTGTGCTTTTCCTTCTTTTGTGTCTGCATGTTTCTTTTGCATTCATGATTGTTATTCTTCCCACTTTTGTGCGTATTTCTTCATTTGCATGCCGAACTGTTGTCCTTCCTTTTCTCCCGCTTTATCTTCCATCTTTATTCTCTTGCTTTATTCTCCACTAAGTATGATTTTACTGCACACTTCAATCCTTAATGTGCCCTTACTACAGACTCTACTCCTTCCTTCTCTTCTTTCTTTTGATGTTGCACATTTCTTTCATACTTAGAATTTTCCTCAAAATTGTATCCAAAATTCACGTCCAACAACTAGAATCCAAGTGAAAGCATTCTTTTTAAGGAAAGCAACGAGAGGTGCTGCAATTTTTCCATAATTATCGACAAACTCACCATAATATCCCGTTAGACCCAGAAAACCACGCAAGCTATTAATATTTTTAGGGTGAGGTGAATCCTTCATAGCTTAAATTTTCTTAAGATCCACCTGTATGTCATCCTTGCTAACAATATGACCCAAGTACTCTGCTTTTGAGGCTCCAAAGGAACATTCAGATTGTTTGAGGAAAATTTGGTGCTAAGAGAGTAGATGGAGAACTTGATCCACATGGACGAGATGGGTTGTCCAAGTTTTACTATAGATGAGAATATCATCAAAGAAAACTAAGAAAAAATAATGGAGAAAAGGATGGAAGACATGATTCATGATACTTTGGAAAGTGGAGGGAGCATTACACAGGCCAAAGGGAATTAGAAAGAATTCATAGTGACCCTCATGAGATATAAATGTAGTGTTGGGAATTTCTTCCTCTTTCATATGTATCTGGTGGTAGCCAGAACACAAATCAAGTTTAGTAAACTACTGAGCACCACTCAATTCATCCAATAAATCATCAATGACATGAATGGGAAAATTTTCTTTTATGGTGAGTTTGTTGAGGGTGCGAAAGTATGGAAACATGCCCCAAGTTCCTTTTTTCTTGAGTACCATGACCGCATGAGAATAATAGGGGCTAGTACTAGGACGGATAACACTCGCTTCAAGCAATTCTTGAACAATTTTCTCAATTTCGTTCTTCTAGGAAAAGGGATGATGATAAGAGTGAACATTGGGAGGAAGACTTCCTAGGACTATAGGAATGAAATGATCATGAACACCACGAGAAGGGGGAAGTCCATGGGGAGTGGTAAAAACAACTTAGTGTTGGGAGAGGATAGATTAGAGGTCAGGGTGCACAGAGGGTGTCTCAATGGATTGAATGGAATGGAGTTGGGAAATAATTCACAAATGACCTTTTTTAGGAGATTTTCAATTCTATGGGATCTGATGATCTCATGGGATACTCATGTGATGCCTTGGAACTACTATTGTTGTCCCTCCTATTGGGATTGCATGGTTAATTCCATAAAATCTATGAGGATGGGGCCTAGAGTGCGTAACCATTAAACACCAAGAACAATGTTACAACCACTCATGGTGATAGTAAACAAATGAGATTTCAGGTGGTACTAACCAATTTGTAGGTGCACATTTTCACAACTCCCACCACATTTCATGGAACCGCCATTGGCAATCATGATTTGAAAATTGTTGATGCACATATATAACAATTGATTTCCTGGGAAATTAAATGGTGAATAAAATTATGGGTGTTGCCACTCAGTGTTGATATAATTCTAGGGTCAACTTGGGTGGATACATTGGGTACTTTTATCTTCAACACAAGGAGAAAGTTTTTAAGATTTTCTTATAAGAAGAAGAAAATCACATTGCAGAAAATTATAATGAAGTCAGTTTCAGAAGCTCCATAATCAGAAGACTTGAAGAACGTATCAGAAGTGATCCTTCAAGATAACCATAAATCAATACAAAATTTGTAGGATCGACAAAAAGAAAGTTACAAGATCATTATTGAAAAAGAAGAATAGATTTCTCACCTAAGAAATCATAATCATAAACTACTTAAAAAAATTATGAAGTCAATGGATATAAAACAATGTGTTTCGAAGTTGGAACAATAAAATCAGGACCTGAGAAAGAAATTACCAGAAAAAGATAAATAAACATCGCATTTAAAGAACCTTAATCAAATATTATTGGAAGAAATTAGAATGTTGAAAGAAGAAGAATATGAGAAGGAAGACAGGAACAAAGTTGAAAAATCATATAAGGAAGAAAACTCATGTCTAAATATTCATAATCAAAGTTTGGTCACACAAATCAAGAAGTTGAAGAATGAGAAGAAATCACAAAAGGAAAGGTTAGAACAATTTTACAGTAAATAAGCAATACAGTAAATAAGCAATGACCAGTGAAGAAACAATACTTGAACCTATTGAAATCAAGAAGCTTCCAGTTAAAAAAATCCAGACCTTGGAGAATGGAATAAACACCGATCTAGTTGAATTACCAATAGTATCAAGAATTGAAGAGAGATCCAACAAACAATATTCAAAAGAGATTCGGGTGCTTTATCATCATCCGAATCACAAGAGTTGTTATGACCAACAACAAAGTAAAGAGGAATATGAACAATGTTCTTTTTACCGACAACTAAACTACAACATTGTAAAGGAACAAAGACAAAATATACAACTTGTATGGAAGCCTGAAATGAGAAGCCCTTTCAGAACAATTGATAATCGAGAAATTCCAATGAAGGTAGATTTGGGATGGGTCACTCCCCAAAACATGAAACACATCAGTTTAGGAATTCAAAGGTTATATCATCTTGTTTCGTCGAGTATCACAACTACAATCACAAAAGATATTGAGAAGACAGTGTGAGCCAAAAAAAAAGTTAAGGGGAAGCCTTCAGTATTTATGCTTTGAGGAAAAAGCATGTTTAAGGGGAATGAAATGTAACATAAATAAATATATAATTATAATAATAAATAACAAATAAAAATAAATAATAATTAACAATGAAGAGTTATGACATCCTATTGAAATGATGCATCTCTTCATGATAGGGAACCCTATATGGGTATATAAGGCCCTTATTTCTCATTGTAATCTCATCTCATATTCATATACATTTTTATTCAATATATTTTCTTGTACAGTATGGATTAAAGTTATTTATCCCATTTATGATGGATGTACGTGGTAAGAACTAGATTGGTTCTTTGCATCTTCAAACCAAGTTTGGGGGTGATCCATGAGGACCTGGGTGCGGATTTTATCCTTTAGGCCACTAATAAAACATTCCTTAAAGAAGGAATTTTTCGTGCCCGTCTTTTCTGAAAGTCAAGTTATGAAAGGCGGTTATAAAGTCTTCCACTATGTTAGATTGTTTCAAGTTGGTCAAATGACCTAAATAGTGGGTGTATGTGTCAAAGGATTCATAAATCTCTGCAACAAACTAGGTCCAAGCAACATACCCTTGGCGTGCATTTTTAGGCCATTTCCACGATTGCTAGCATTCATGATCTAGATAGAGAATAACATAATGTATTTTTTCCAACTCATCAATAATTCCAAGCGAAGAGAAATAATTCTCCATTTGGGTGACCCAACCTGTGGGATCAGGAGGCATCAAATTTATTGACCTCAACTTGGGGAAGATGGGGGTCATGATGAAAGGGGTTGGAATGAAAGGCCATAGTATGGGAGGATTTAGCACCGTCAACCTGGAAGGGTTATTCTGGGAAGGGAGGTTCCTGGGATCGGTTCAAAAAATGGTTGAGAGTGGCATTGAGGGTGTCAAATTTGTTGTCCAATTTTCCCTCTAATTGGTTAAATAGATCGTCAACTTTGGAAAATTTTGTTTGGACTTGTGCCTCGAAATGGTCAAACTAGGCCTTGTTCTTGGTGATTTCAGCCTTTAGTTCTTAGGTGTGAGTGTTGTCCATATGGAAAGTTGGGGTGCTTGGAATGGTGAGTGGGTCCAATGAAAAATGGTGTATAGGTGATCAATATAACTGTGATCAGGGTGATAAGGGAAATCCAATGGAATATGTGTCAAATAATGGTGTTGGGAAGGGTGAGTGGGACCACAAAAAAAGGGATTATAAGTGATAGGTACCATGATGACTAGGGAGAAAATGAAAATCCAATGGGATAGATAAAAAATAAGAGTGTCGGGAAGGGGTTTGCATCCACATAACAAAAGGCTTAAAAATGATAGGTACCAATGTGATCAGGGCAAAGAGAGGAATCCAATGGAATAGGTCCCAAATAAGGGTGTTGGTGGGACCACTATACTCTCTTTTTTTCCTAAATCCTATAGAGTTATACTTTGGCCTGAAGAATACTACAATGACAAAGTGCCCAAATTGGTAGGAGGAAAAATTCGGTAGGAATTTCACAACCAAAATGCAAGAGGCAGGGTTTTGCAACAATAGATATCATATGTTCCTTTTTTGTTCTATTTATTTCCAAAGGATTATGATTTTTATGGTTCCTACAGATAAGGGTTTACCCTGTGCTATAGCTCTATGATATATATGCAGGGTTGAATAGTACTACTCAGCCCAATATCTCAGGCCACCAACTAAGGAGTCTCAATCGTACCCTTAGTTGTGCTACCCGATTTTAGAGGTACTAAAGAGTATCTTATAGGGTATTGTTCTTGGTGTCACTATATCAGTTAAGCGACTGATCTAGATCTAGTTTCAGAAGACCTAGGGGAATCCATATATACCCGATGGTACATGGGAGTGATGGTCATGTACATATTCTTTCTGATGCGATACTACTCGAGGGGTACCAATAGGGGTTACAAAGGTTTCCAAAAAGGTGAAATTTTTATTTCTAAGTAACCCCGTGAAACCATCTGTATTTCCTGTGTGTAGTCTTCCCCACCATAGTTTTACCTATTGAGTGATAGATATATGTTCTTTAAAGATGCCAACAATACATGTATCTACCCTGAAAAAACAATTCCCACAGTTTCCGTAGAGGAAAGTGCTCTAATACAACTTGTTAGGTACCAGATCTATGATATTAAGTAGAAAAAAGAAACACTGCAAAAAATACCAGCGGAACAACAAAATGTAGAGAACTACAACAAAAAGTGATACTTTATTGATAGAAAGTAATGTTCACTTGCCTCTTCGAGGGGGAAGCCTCTAGGAGAGAAACACTCTATTACAAAAATTCTCAAGATAAATCTTTCTCATGCCTCCTACTCTTATTTATACTAATTCTATCTCCTAAAGAACATTCTAGAGGAAGATCTTTCCAGAAGTAGAAGATTCTATTAGGTCTTCTTAAATTGACTTGTTCACATTTCTTAAATAGGAATTATTAACTAATGTCGGCCTTTATTACATGGAAAATATATTATTATACCTATGTGAGGGTTTAGGGAGGTTAGGTCCCTAACATCCTTACACTCATTTATTGCCATTTTTACAATGTTTCTTCATGAATTTACCATGACAAGATTACGAAGTATTAAGTAGTTAATTATCATTAATTTCCTTGTTTTATTGAATTAAGGAGAATTATGATCGATTTTACTGATTATGTATTTGTGATTTCAAATATGGTATCACCCTTGCTACCATATTTCCTATAGCAGAATATTTTCAGAGATAGTTTTTCCACAACAATTGTAGGAATATAAAGATGAATGAAGAAATTCCATGACATAAATTTTGTGTAGAATATGGTCATTTAGGCAGCATGTAGGAAAAATTCTTGAAAAGTGCAGAACAATGAATGTATGGTATGTCTTTAAATCAGATTTTATGTCATCTTTAGAAATCTGGTAGCAATCATCTTCAGAAATCTGGTAGTAGTGAATAATTTTGCCTCCTATTTGAATTTGGGAATATGGGATTTTTGGGGGATGATGTTGTTAGGATTGTATGAAACCACCATTGTCTTATTCAAGATAAAACCAAGATCTATTGGTTGTAGATCTACTTATTTAGATATTGGTCTCATCTTGTTGTAACATCTTTCCTCTTATGAAATATTAGTTGTATGTATAAATATAAAGGGATATCAGTCATAGGGAGGAGAGAAAAGTTAGAGTAGAGTTTAGTGTGCATCATTGAAGAAGGATAGTAATGAATGTAATGTTGGTGAAGATGTTTTAATCAAAAGAACTCTGTGTAGAATATAATAGAATCAATATTTTCCTGAATGGTGGTGTGTTAAGATGTTCCTAGCATCTAAGTTTTATTGTATCTTACTTCTAGAAGAGGAAGGCCCCCCTCACTTCACAAGTAAAGCTAGACCTGTTCTTTTTTCCTTTTCTTTATTTATGTTATTAGTTTATGCTCTTTTCTTATTCAAGTATTTCTTTCAACATTGTGTGTTTCTATTTCATCTTGTTGCGTGGAGTGTTTAACTTGCAGCACATAGTTTCTCTTAGAGAACCATCTCAAATGAATCAATCCTTATAGATTAGGAATGGGTCCCTGTGACAGAAGAGAAATTAACATTACAAAGAATTGTTGTGACTTAAATTTTTACAAAATCCAATCATAAAGGTATTTCATTCAAGAGTAACCATGTCTCAGGAGGTCTGAATCTGCAAATGTTTTTTTCTTTTGTTTTTAGTGTTACTTTCTTATTATAGAATACATCCTTATTTATTTGAAAAAACTCTCAATATCCAAATTGGAAGAGTAGGAATTAAGTACCTATTGCAACAGTAATCATTGATTGTAGAATGTTGTTGTGATCTACATTTTAACAATTACCAGTCATCTCAATATCTTATTTAAGAGTCACCATCCTCGAAGAATATTAATTATGTGATTGTTTGATTTTTTTTTACATTTCTTCAGCACATAGGTTTTATAATAGGCACTAATAATTCACATTTATTCTTGTTTGAATGCTCATTCCTTTATTCTCTTTAATTCTTATATGTGTGTTATTGGCCGAGTGTGGTGTGCTACCAAAAATATTGACTAGTTATGACCACATGAATATTGATAAAACGAGATTTGTAGGACCTTTACAAAAACTTTAACATCTTTGGTTTTGATTGTAGCTTTGTTTAGCTTGATTCTTTGTGGATCTACGAGAACCATTTAAACTATTGAGTGAAATATAGACTACTACAGGAATATCTCTAAATAAGGATAAAATAATGTAATGAACATAGCCTCAATATTGATTCTTGGAAATGGTCCATTAAGTTGATTTCTCTTTCGAATTCAGTAGAATTAGTTAGCTGCCCGATCCTTCATATATTTTGTTGCCATCTAACAAGTTTATGTGGTCCCAGATTGATAATTTATTGTTCATCAATTTAAGCAATTAAATTGACCAACATTTCCTATGGCAGTGGTAGCATTGACATACCTACCTAGACTTAATATGAGACATTTTTTTTTTACACGATACATATGATCTATGGAACTGGATAGAGGAGTCAAGCCTATTTAGGGGTAGAGGGGACATGCCTATCTTGAGTATTTTTGTCATGGAAGCAAAAATGCTTCATGATTATGTTTGGGGATGCCCACAATATGGACACAAAGCCTTTAATTCCCCAAGAGGCTCAAATATTCACCAAATTCAAGGTCATTGGCCAAACCTAGGTAAAACCATGTGATCACATCATTGTATTATAGAAGCTTAAAAATTACCCATTGAAAGTTACAATTTAAACTATATATTGTTTTAGTGAATTTGGATAATTAAATTTTATTTATGAATTAAAAATTGAGAAAAACACCAGAGTGGCACCTAAGTAGGGGTGAATAATAAAAATAATAATAAATTAAGAAAACAAATAATTTATTTTCTTGACACATAGGTGGGTTTTAATGTCACCTATATATATATATATATATATATATATATATATATAGTTTGCATGGGGACTAGGTGACAGTCTCATTTTCCCTATGACTACTAATGCATTCCATTAGTTGGGGATCCCATCTAAAATGTATCAAAATGATGCCAAAACATTGAATTGATGTATGGAGCCTAAATTGGTGAAGAAACCATGAAGTTTTGATCATGCCATTATTATATGGGAGTTTCAATACTCCAAATTGTTTTTTGATCTCCTTGGTAGAGGTGGTGTTCTTTTCTACCAAGGCCAATGGATGAGCACACCACCATTGTACATATCCTGGTATATTACTTGTTGTTTTTCATTCATGGTGTGTTTCCACATAACTCAGGGGACCAAGGGAAAACGGTTTTCCCTTGGCATGTTTGGGTGGAAATTGGTTGACCTAATTTGTGTTTGTAATGAAAGATGGTTAAATTGGTAGCCCAATTGTTGTATTCAAGAGCACTAAGTTAGGTATATTAACTAATTCATTTCTTGTTCAATATTTTTGGATAAAATTTATGTGAAATATCTAGAGTTATATGTTATAGTGTTATATTAGAGATAAATTTGATGTAGAAAATATGAGTATCCATGGAAGAATGATGGAACTCTTGAATTACTCATTTGGTAGTTTGACTTACATGCATAATGTTATCCCAAGGGATTAGCCTCAATGATTGTTTCCAATGTTGCTTGGCATTTGGACACTTTCATGAAAACAAGTGATTTGTTGAAATACCCCTATGTGAGGTGCACTAATCTATGTGGATGTGTTTACTAGGGATTCCATCCATGAGTGCGGGGAAGCATCCATTGGGTTTCCTTTCAAGGTTTTCATGGAAAGAAAAAAAACATAAATGATGTTATTAGTAACATTTGGGTTGTTGGTTTTTAATGCGACTGTAATGAAATTGTTGAGTGCAAGGAATTTGTATGTAAAAATGGGAGAGCTATGTCCCCATGGAGGAAAGAAATTTAACCTCTTTTTTTCATTGTATTTCTTATTCTAACTTGGTGAGTAAATCATTGTATAGAGAAATAATTGATTTCTTTGTATGGTTGTTATGAGAAATTGTGTAAATCCATGCTTAGAGATTGTTTAGGAAAAGAATACTCTCTAGTTTCCATACAAAATAATTTAAAATATATAATTTCCTCTTCACTCAAATTGGATCCTTACCAACAAAAGAAATCTCTTTGTCAACTTTGTTATATGCATTTAATTGTTTCTAGAAAAATTGAGAAAATGCTCAAAATTCCCTTGGAAGTTGAAATGATGGACAAAGAGACCAAGCAAGCCCCTTCCATTTCCACCGCAAAAGATAGAACCATGATGGAGTTAATCATTGTAGACTCACCTTCCAATACCCTTCCTCAAGATATCTTCAATGGATTTGAAAAGTACACTACTAGCATTAGTTCCAAGTTCATGAGGCCAATGGGTTATGCTAGCCAAGAAATAGGAAATGAAGGCCAAGAGATTATGATGCCCATTGTAGCACAATATGATGGAACATATGACTCCATCATAAACCTCACCTTGTTGATCAAGTGGGTCGACCAACTCTTTGGGTTGACGACCAACTAAATTGATGGTTGACCATGTCCACTTAGGAACCCATATCCTCATTTTATGGATAGATGCAACTGAATCCACTCGAGAATGTTGGTTTGGTCCATGACTGAAACATATTTATAGAATATCATTGTTATTTTTCTATCATCATCGGGAGATCTATTTGCGCTCTCATGGAGTGTACTCGTGCTTTAGTGCAATAGTGTCTTTAGACAAAACCACTGCTCTCAGATTTTTTCCCATATGCGATTAATGTCAATGCCAACATGGTATCACAGTTGATGGTCTTTTTATCTCAGGGGGTTCATAGAGAAAGAATAAAATGAGAATGAGATAACGCTGAACATCTACGATTATTTTGGGCATAATACCTTTTCTCTTTGCCATGTATTGGAACTAATCAGCTAGGTTTTATGCTTGACTAAAGTTTTCTCTAAGAGACTTAACCATTTGTTTTCCTGGTTGGGTGAGTCGATTTTGATTGTAGGAAGAATACTTTCAAAGGATGAGAGTAACCTTACATCCATTGTTGAGGTTTCTTGCCGAAATTTGCAAATTCATCAACTTGTCTCGATTTTCGACTCGACTTGATTGATCTCATGGTCACTTGTTTATGACCATCCTCTCTTTGGTCCATCAAGATGATATTGTTGTAGACCAATAGGATTGTTTGGACTTGACTAGTGACCTTGATTGGATCAACCAAACCCTTACGGATTGGCTTGACATCCTTTTTTATTGACTAGAAAAGGGTCTAACTAATCAAGAACCCAACTTGGCTTGGATTTATCAATGGACGAATCCCTCGATGTATGATTTGAATCAAATTATGTGCTCAAGTGTTCATTGATTGAACTAGAAATTTATCTTGTTTAGCCTCACTTGACTACAATTAGTCCATCGACTAGACCCAATTCATGAATACATGGATACCATTGTTTCCTAACATCCTAGATCTTGTTTCAATTCACTTGGCCCCTCATGGCTCGACCATCATTCTCATTTGAGAAGAATTCATGAGAAAGTGAAACTGTCAACTCAACTTCCCATTGGTAAAGAACTCGATTCATGCTTCCCTAGATCTTCTAGATATCTTCAACCCGACTAGTGGAGGAAAAGTATCTATCAATCACAATTTAGGTTGAGACTTGACAAATTGAAGTGTCTTCTCTGGCTTGACGTGACCTTTATATCATTTTTTTATTTTTAACTGCTGGTGAGTGGGGATACATGTGATTGGAACATGCACCCTACACTACTTTTCTGAATAGAAGGCGATTGCTTTAGAAATACATCAACTATCATTGGCATTGGTTCTTTGTGAAATATACCAGAAAACCAACTTGGTATAAGTCAAATAGTAAATACAGTCTTATTATTGTAGTCGATTTTCCATAATTATTTTTCCTCAACTCTCATTATTAACGATGAGCATGCTGGATGAAGACGGAGTTCTAGTGGTGTTGGACACATTGACCACACTAAGAGGGGGGAGTGAATCAATGTGAGGCTCTTTTTACACTTCTTAAAAAACTTTAGTTAACAATCACCATTTACTCATAATTTCCATTTACACTTAGTTTCTTGCATGCAAACATATCTCAACAACACACATCAACAATAAATAACTTTGAACCATCACAATAATGAACACAAAGATCACCAAATATATGTTTAAGATTTTTGTATTATATGTTACAGGAGACTACAATCTTAGGATTTATCAGCACCAACTGAAAATAGCACCAGCTCAAAGAGAGCACCAACTCTCAATTGCAAGACCCATCTTGCATATCTCAGTACCAACTGAGATGTGAGGAATCCAACCCTCAAGTACAAGACCCATCTTGTATATAGAAAGCAATCTATTAAACTGTACCAACAATATATACCAAGACAAGTGCATCAACTATACACAACACAACCCGTCACAACAACCTGTCACCTCAACCTATCTCATCAATCTCATCATCCAAATATGATATACTCACAAATATCAATGATCAAGTCAACTCTCAACCATATGCACAATATCACCAAGTTAACTAACAAGATACCTCTAGAAATACACCATACTCTCCATAAACGAAATACCATAAACCCTTACACAAGACCATGTACCAAAACCATACCTTTAATCCTGTAGCAATCATCAAGACCTATACCATACCATGCAACAATTGGAACAATACAAATCTGATGTGGTTACTGAACTACCAACTTTCTACATCTTCCAAATCGTTTTCCATAGTTTGGCTACCGCAATTTTGCTACTGCGTTTTTTCTGCCACGATTCTGCTGCCATGGTTCTGCTGCCATAGTTTTGCTTCCATGATTCTTCTATCGCGATTTTTCTGTCGTGGTTTTTCTACCTCAGTTTTTCTATTGCTATTTTTTTGTCGCGTTTTTTCTGCCGTGAATTTTCTCTATCAATAATACTTTCCCAAATAACCTTTCACAAATGGATATTCAATATTCTCAAAGATCATGTTCATAAGAGACCCTTTCTCTCTTATTTATACTTCTCCAAGTAGCTTCCTCTAGGGGTTATCTTATAACGAACTTACCCAACTTCCTTATTTTAGGGCTAACCCACTTCTAACCACTTTGTCCACTTACAACCACTTTATTCACAAATAGTAAACTCTCCACTTCTATTTGCAATTGATTTATTTTTAATTGTTTTCTTGTTGCAACCACCTAATCCATGACTAACCACTTTAACTAGTCAACTTATTCTATGATATTCTAGAATAATTTGACTTCTTTGACCTTCTAGGGGCTTCTAGATAACTCATGAGGGTTCTCCAACTTCACATGGCCATAACTCTCTAACCGTGAAGAGTTTTGTGACGTTCCACATATCACCAGAAACGACATGACATATACTATCCATATGGAATAGTTTCTCCTACAAATTCACTGATATTCATTACATTATTCCTCAATCAAACTTGGGTTCCCTAACCACACTATTGGGATACTCAATCACCTAACCATTTGGACTTCACAAAGCATCTTCCCATGAGGGATTTCACCATAAGGGGACCACTTTGAGAACTTTATCCAAGAGTGTCTTCCTATGAGGGATTTCACCATAAGGGGATCACTTTGGAGTTTATCCATTTGGTTCTTCCTATCAACCATGACATGACATCAACGATACAACTTCCTTTAAAATCAACACATCATTATGACACCACTTGACATAAACCCTTTGACAAAAATTACATCAATGACCATATAACCAATAATCAATATATCAATGATACAAACACATCAATATGAAAAAACTAACATCAATCCCTTAACATCAATGACAACATAGTACAACAATATCGCCCTTTGGCATTGATGGTAACACCAACATTGATGTCAACACCAATCATTGATGGAAACACCAAGACATGGAAATGATCATGATCCCTCTGTGATCATCACTCCTCATCAATGTTCATCTCACCACATCAATGTGATTATCTCTCCCCCTTTTACATCAATGGAAAAGGGTATATCTCTTTGGGGTTTCTCCCCCTGGTTGCACTGTCCTATGGGATGCTCTTCATGGATCTGATGAATATCTCCTCCTCGAATCATACCTCTGTAACCAATCAATGGAAAAATAATAAATTCCCATGTGGGTATATCTCCCCCTGTCTTCTCTACAACCTACTAGGTAATCATTGTGAACAATATGCTACCAGCGTATTTTTCTTCTGTTGTGGATATTGTTTCTCTATATGAACACAAATCAACTACTAAAATATACTACATCAAGAATACCATGCTCTTCCTATGACAATCCTTGGAACTGTCCATGCATCAACCATCTAAAATCATTCCATACCATACATCAAGTGTATTCCCACCATACATACTATCTCATGAATCAATCCATGAAGCAAAGGATATGTCAACAATGAATAGTGAATCATGAACAAACCATCAACAATGTACATCCTGTGCCATACCATGTTCCAATCATGCACATCAACCATGTGCATCAAATATGTACATCAACACCATATAATATATCATAATATATCATCACCGAAGTGTATTAACCATGTTCCAAATGTGTATCAATATCATTAATAATATCATCAACCATACAACATGCCAACCGTGTGTCATATCAGTCATGATATGCCTCTATCAAATTCCACAACCCATATGTCAAGAAATGTATCTCAACCATCAATCATCAATCCTTTACCATATACCATCAAGAAAGTGCATCAATCATGCACCGAAAACTTCAACAAGATGAACCACAATCTAGATATCCTTACACCTATGCCACATCTTCCATATGCCAATCAACAAGTGCCTCTAACAATTTACACAATGTGTACCAATCATGTATTATCCATAGATCAAGTTGTGAATCATCATATTCCAACCATGTACATCATCCAAGTACCATACATCATATATCATGAAATGTATCTCACCCATATGCCAAGAATGTGTTCCAGATTTGTATAAACCTTGTACTTCAACCATATACTAAAGATATATGTCAATGTAACCAACAAGAGTCCTCTATCAATATGAACATGCCAACCAAGTGTCATATTCTTTAACCATCTACCATGAAATATGTGCCAATGTATACAAGAAATGTATCACCAATGTATTCAGCATGTACATAAACCAATATGCCAAATACATACACCAAGACATCCTACAAATATGCTTCTAACAATACAACACAAAATATGTCAATGGAGATCACATATGTACCATCCAGGTGCTATAATAGATCTTCCTCAAAACATTTACTACATCAAATATAATGCAACAATAGTACCTCTAAATATGTACCAAGAGTGTCCCTCAATAAATCAATGATATATCTCTAGCTAGCATCACATCATCATGATATATCTCATAAACAAAGTTCCATGACATCAATGAGAAAGTACTCAACATAACCATGATTGTACCTCAATAGAAAATGCCTCAATCCACAACCTATGGTTAGTACCATGCATCCATAATAGAACTCAAGCATATTCTCCAAAGCTAATCCATATATCATCACCATACATTCATACACACAAACATGAAAACTTGAAGCATATAATCTCAATCCCTGTTGCAACTCATCTGTACATTGTTAGATCTTTAGCTCGAGAGGTACTCCGCATATTTTATCTTGTATGCAAATGTAACCTTATGCTGACATTCCTAGGCACTTAACTTTGTAATGGGTTTCTATAAAGTTGTGATAAAGTGGTTCTTTTATTAAAGTGACTTTTTAATGAAGTGTACCTTCTAATATTAAAGTGATTTTATTTCATAAAGTGCACTTATGTAATAAAGTGAAATGTACTTTAATATTTTAAGTGATTTATTTTGGAGGGAATGAATCATGGCCCTTGATCTTGTAAAGGCAATATTAGATCTTGGCCTTTGGATTTAGGGTTGGGGATGGTGAAAAGACACTTGGGAGGTAAAAGGTCATCTTCAGATTTTATAAAAGAATGCATCGAGTAGTGTGAAAGACACATTGAGGTGGAGATTGAGAGAGATTTTATGAGTAATCTTGAGAGAGGAAAGAGGGCAGAAAAGAGGGCACATTTCCCAAGATAGATTGGGCATAAATCCCAACAGAGTTTTATGTTTTGTGAGTGTTGTAATTTACTGTTGTGAGGGAGGTCGTACTATATGGATCCATACAGTTTGTACAACAGAAAAGAGGGAACATAAATAGAGGAAAGTGTTGGCACAGAAATCAAAGTAGCTTGGGATATTTACTGTTGAAGGATAGTCCGTACAACAATAGTTTGGCTTTGTTTTCGAGGTGTTGTTTTTTATGGGTGGGTCATACAACGATACAGACTTGACATGAAAATTGAGGCAGGAATTTTTGGGATAGTTTTTGGTGATGTGAGGTATTTTTCTCTTAGCTGGAAATTGTATTGTTGTTGTTGATATGTAATTTCCTGAAGCTGAATAATAAGATCTCTCTCTCTCTCATTGAGTTTCCCCACATTGGGCATTTGCCTAAATTTCTAAGTTATTCATGGTTGATTGAATGTTGTTCATTGTGTTTATTCCACTGCTAAATTGCTTAGCAATGTGTATTTATGCTTATGGTAATTTCTAAATGTGGGTTTAGAAATTTCAGAGTTCATACAAGACAATTATCTCTAGGTTGCTAAGTGTATGACAGAATTATTATCTTGCTGATTTTTGTCATTAAATTTCTACATAGTATCAGAGCTTGGGCTCTGAGTTACAGTGAGCAGTGAGATTTTTGGGCACGTTTGAAGGGGGAAATTTTTTTATTGTTTTCCTTGAGTTGTGACAAGGAATATTTGTTGCATGCATTAGGTTTGAGGATCAGTTGGATGGTATTTCCAACTATTTGTAGTGGAAGGTTCAGATGTCAGTTGTTCTTAAGGAGAACAAGATTTGGAACTATGTCAGTTATGTTGTTGTGGTTCCTACAACAGATCTAGTTGCTTTGGATTTGCATGAGTTCAAGGAGGCCAAAGCTCAGAGGATTATTCTATATGGGGTGAAGGATCACCTTATCCCACACTTGGATAAGATGAAGAAAACCAAAGAGATGTGGGATGCACTTAAGGACTTATTTGAGGTGAAGAATGAAAACCGGAAGATGGCCTTGAAGGCTAAGCTGCATGATACCAATATGGGTAAGGAGGAGAGTGTTTATTCTTATCTTACTTGGGTATCTCAACTGAAATATGAGTTGGATTCAGTTGGAGAGTTCATATTCGATTCAGAGTTGGTGAGGATAGCCTTGAAAGGCTTCACCAAGGAATGAGAAGTCTTCATGAAGTGTGTGGTGGGTTGTGAGCATCTTCTAGATTGGAGCTTATTGTGGGATGATTTCACTCAGGCGAAGATCCAGGAAGGATCTTAGAGCATTAGACATAATACATATGGAGGTGATGAGAATGTTGCTCTTGATGCAAAGAGCAAGAAGAAAGGAAGTTTCAGGAGGGACTTGAGTAAAGTTAGATGTTACTTTTGTAACTAGTTGGGGCACCTTGCTTCTCATTGTCCTGAGAGGAAGAAGAAGAAGAAGGAACCGTAGGGGCCTTAGAAAGTTGTTACAACAACCTTGGATGACTTTTCTTCCAAGTATGATAGGGAATTTTCGTTGGTTACTCTAGTTTCTGGTGTCGGTAGCGAAGGATTTGGGGGTGATATCAGATGGATTGTGGATATTGGAGCCTCTTTCCACATGACGAGAATCTAGTGAATATTCCTAATTATCATAGAGATGGGTCTTGACCAGCAGGTGGATAATGAAGGTGGTATGGAGCGAGTTGTATGTAGCGTTGGAAAGGTTAGATTCTGACTCGAGTATGGAGGATTCCTGTAGCTTGATGGAGTTCTCTATGGTCCAGGGTTGAGGGTTAACTTTCTCTTAGTATCATCCTTGGAGGATATAGGATATTATACATTGCTAAAGAGGGAACATGTCTTTATCTATAGGGAGAGAGAAGACCAGTTGGAGCTACAGCTGATCGATGATCAGGTGGATAGGTTGTATATGTTGTGAGGACAACCTTCAGGGTATGATTCAACGTCGGATGAGGAGCACGAGGAGGATCCTGAGACTATGGTGGTACCAAGGATTCAATCTTTCATTCTGAGAGAAGAGAGGGAGTCTCCTCTGAGCACTGGTGTTATAGCCCTAAAATGACCTACTCATGTATACATGGCCTTGGCCCTCTTACTTGCATGTTTTGCCAAATAATTGTTGAGAAGATCTTCTTCAAAACCACTTTTTAGAATATATACGCGGTTGCACCATTACATCCCATGTACATATGCTTTCTAAACCACTACAACTCACGTACATATGCTTGTTGCACCACTACAACCCACATATGCTTGCAAAAGTTGCAAAAATTAAAAATTTGCAGGGAATTCGTTGAAATCCACAGGCTATTGGAAGTTTCCCAACTAATCCACCTACTATATCCCATCACCCAACTGAATAACCATCTGTTTGTCATATCAAAAGAGGTGTTTGGGTATTATTTCAAATATAAGAATAAGAACAGTGAAACTCTACTCGATTTCACTTCCCCTCCTTGCCCAAGATTTTTCCCCTTTTTGTGAGAAATTGCCTTAGCATTTCCCCATTCATCCTTTTCTCTTTCCATTCAATCCATTCCCTTCCATAAAGGTGACCAAAAGATTGAGAGAAGAGGTCCATTCAAGGTGCACTTGGAGCATGGTAAAGAGGAGCCCGAACCAGGTTCGCGGAATGGTGGCTGACTCAGATTGTAAGGTATAATATTTGTATGATGAATAAAAGAGTTGCATTTTCCTATCCCAAATAATGGTGTTTAATGTACCTTCATTGATTTATATTTAGCATTTAATACCTAACCCTAACTCATGAATAGAATATCATGCGTGTAGTTTCTTTTTTTCCTATCTTTGGATGTAGCTCAGCCTTGGTAGGAGATGTGCAGCCAGTGGAACTTTCAAGCTTGAGAAGATCATAACCGTATGCAGGGATCAAAGGTATAGTTACCCTATCTCTTCTATTATTGCTTTATTTTGTTTTTTTTCGGGATGTTTGGGGTAGAGTAAGATCAACTATCTTTTAGACGCTCATTTTCTTTGTCTGCATTTTAAACCCTGGTGCAGTTAAAGGGGGGGTTTTCCCACTAGAAAAACTGACGACCATACTGGGGAAGCCCCTAGGGTTTTTTAGGGGATTTTGGGTTGTTTGATTGGTTTGTTTTCCTTTCAAGTTTCTTTCAAGTTTTCTGAGTTTGTCAAGGGATTCTTGTCACCTTCAAGGTGCAATACCAGTTGTCCCTTCCCTGTAAGACTTCTTGATATTTTCTTTTTGAAGAGATACAAAGGTGTACGCACCCTGTATTGGGTCATCCCATGTACATGCATGCTCTGCTCAGTAAACATACCGCGGACATACACATGTTGTTGATGCAACAACCCTCGTCTTTGTTTCAGGAAATGTTTTGAAAAAGAGGGAGCTTGCATCTTTCCTGATTGAGGTTCACACTTCTCATGGTTTTCTTGGATTAGTCTAGAGTCTCTGTTTATAGACATAGCATGGGTATAGAGTTCAGTTTACTTGTTATTTTAGTTTTCTTGTGTTTACCTAAAAAAAAAAGGTTTTAAGCAAACTGTTGAGTCTTAGATCTTCTCTTCTTGGTTTCTTGGTTGAGTCCCTGCGATCCACAGTGGGCTCAAGGTCTTTTCCAGTCTTGTTTCATTTTTCGTTTTACCCTTTTTACTTTCTTTGAAAAAATAAAAATAAAAATATTTATTTCATTTTTTCTCTTTAAAGCATTTAAAATATATATATATATATATTCTATTTGGTAAAGTAGTTAGAGTTAGTTATTTGCAAAAAGGAAAAAGAGTCTGTTTTTCAAGTTCTTTCTTGATTTATTGAAACATAAGTATCTTGTACTCAAGAGAAAGTAGGTTTTAGGTTTTCTTTACAAGATCTTGAAAAGTTAGTTAAGAAAAGTTGTGTTTACAAAGAGTTAGTTACAATTCTTTGTTTTTAAAAGATTTGAAGTAATTTTTCTTTTAGGTGCTTTAAATTTCTCCTCTTTTTTTGTCTCTTATAAAACCATTAGTTTCACCACCATACATCATGAGTAAAACAAGCCTTTAAAAATAATTGTTAATCTAAAATAAACTAGACTTTTTCTGCTTGTAGGGTCAACCAACTAGTTTAGTGTTAGGGCCTTGAATTAGGTTGGAGAGGAAACTCTTCAAGGTAATTAAATCAAACATTGGAGTCTGAGTTAGGGAGTGCTTAATTCTAGTGCCTTAAAATTTATCTGGGACCCCCCTCTAACACAGGAGATAAACACGAGGTCACGTGAGGAAAGGCAGCGGAGATAACCCCTCCAAAGCCAGATTGAACGTAGTGGGGAACGCATATTGAGGGTTTGTCTTGGGAGTAATACCGACTGCATTTTCCTACGGAGCTTCATGGACCTCGAATCCATTCGAGATCCTCTATTTTCTTCCAGAACATTTGCTTTCGATACCCCTAATAGGCTTCTGACTTGTTATCCTTGTCATTGCAATCTTCTCGACTGTCGACTGTACCTGCCTGGTGACTGACTGTGAGATGGAAACTTAGTTGCCCATATTCTAGGGACTTACAAGGGTGACTGTTGGGGTATACCATGGTACCTGGGGTAGATGTCAGATCACACTTCGTAGAGTATACCCAGAGGGTGCTTCTGTGTTCGAGTTTCACTTACACTGGTTAGTTTCTCTAGTGTCGATTGTCGTAACTATCGTTCTTACTAGATAGTCGACTGCTTGATTTGTCCATAGGAGATTTTTAGTGTGTGCTTGGTGTTCAAATGCTAGTTAAGCCTTAGTGTGTCATTGATCATTTCAAAAGGTGGAATATCAACAACCATGATGGTCATGAAGGCTTCAGGGCTTATCGTTGATTACATTGGAGCCACCACCGCCACCTTTGAGGCGAAGAATCGACCACGAAGGGTCGTTCGAAGCGACCGAGCCGCAAAAAATTATGCTCGAGCCTGCTCCATGAGGATATTTTTTGACTCTGGAGGAACCTACTATATTTGACCTTGGAACTAAAGTTTTCAGGCCAGATAAACCTCCAATTACCGACTTATCGACATAGATATTAATTCATATTGTCCTCCCCGAGGTGACACCTTCTGAGCACCAACTAGTCCTATGAGTAGAAATGGAAGCGAATGTTGCTACTTCATCCTGGAGTCCTCATACTCCCGTCATGGATATTACTGTAGGGGGAATTGTTCCTTCTCCCCTACCTCGCCAGTCACGACCACAGTGGTCTCAACTCCCTCTACTTCGGGAAGTGGCTCGATACCATCATCGACGATGACCACTGCTTCATTTACTCAGAGTGAGATGGGCCCTCCATTATCATATGGGATGCCCAATTTTGATTCAAACTCAGTTCTTACCTACTCCACCTTACATACCATGGGCTGGGGGGTAGGGAGATCAAACGATCCCGTGAAAGGGTCAATTAGGGGAACTTCAGTCCCCTTTAATGCTATCCATTATGGTGGGGGTCATATCCCTCCTCCTTCCCCCTTGCTCGATGGTGCTTTCCAACAGTTAATTGGGACAAACACTAATTATAGCTTGTTTGGAGCAGGCAGCTTACGACCTTCGTTTTACACAATGCCAGTGGGATCTATGTCATTCTCTTTGTTCCATGCATTTGGGAACAACACTATTTATTTGGTTGTTGTCTTGGCTAGGGAAACTTTGGTTTTGGGCAACAAAACCCTGTGCAGGGTATTATTACTTCATAGGGTGCGACGACTGGATTTTTGTCCACATAGTGTCTTTGGAATCCTTGGTAGGGATCAGTTCCCTCGCAAGGGATGTCGGTCAGGAGAAACCCCTTCCATGCTCAATGGAACCCTAAGTAGGGCTCCGCACCTATGCTCGTCAGATCAGTTGGGGGCATCCCCTTCCAAAATCCTTAGAACACAGTGCAGGGAGAAATCCCTACACAAGCTATGTCGTCCAATTACGGGAGTCAGCTGATTATACTCCAATAGACATAGTTTATGTATGCTAGTCAAGGCCATAATTTCTACCAAAAACCTGGCCAACAGTCCAACTTTTCCTGGCAACCTGGTGCCAGTCAAACTCTAGGACCCTCTTTTACTGTCAATAACACACAACCTAAACTACCATTTATGGCAATGCTACATCTGTCAGACTTGTAGAGGTTACTAAATGAACCAATTTGTCACGATCCACGTTGGCCCCCCATGCTGACTAAGTTGCCGTCAGATATTCTGAAATTTGAAGGCAAGCCTGGTGAAGATCCAGGTGTTCATGTGACAAATTTTCATCTATGGTTCTCGTCAAACTCACTGCGAGACAAATTTGTCCAGTTGCACCTTTTTCAATGCACTCTTATAGTGGGTGCTGTGAAATGGTATATTGAGCTCAACCGCTCGAGGTACTCTTACTTCAACGACTTGGCGATGGTTTTCTTAAACCATTTTCAGTTACCTATGAGATACGATGTCGACACTGAATTGTTGGCCAACTTTTAGAAAACCAAGCCCGGCCATATCTCTGATCATATCCGAGAATGGTCACGTCAAAAGAGATTAATTAAGGTCCAGGTACCTCCTACTTTCCTTCTTGAGTGGTTCCTGAAGTCTGGTGCCCTCCTTATCCAAGGACGTAGCGACTTCTAAAGTGTTTTTAGAAGAGGAGGCAATTATGAGAGCACAGTAGCTTGAACTGATCTACTCTCAATATGGCATGCTCTACGAGATTTTTCCTAATGCATCGTAGTCTATTATCATTAAGACCAAGAAAAAGTCTGGACCGCATGCCGATGGTATTGTGGGCTCAGCACAAAGCAAGTCCACAGATTTGTTTTCAAATCAGTTGCAACAATTGTCGATACAACAGTCTATGGCCATCCATACTTCTAGTTTGGTTGTTCCCCTTACCCAGACGTCAGGCATACATAATGTGCAGTCGACGAATTCCAAGGCCAACCAGCAGACCGATGGAAAGAAGAAACAATGAAACAATAAGGTTTAAGGGGATAAAAAGGCTACCAACAATGTTGGCGGGGGAAAAATAGAGAAGAAGAAGTCGAAGTATCTGTGTAATATTTGTATGGAAGACCACCCGACTCATCTGTGCCCTCGGCTTGCAGAGGCCTAGAAGATATTGGCACAACAACAACTGGCTATGCTGATGAACCCTTTTCCACAATGGAAAGACATGGCTCATGCTTCCGCATCTACGAGCGCGACAGGGGGTAGCCAAGGACCCCTTGTGCCTCCCAATAACAACCTGTCTATGAATATTTACATGATGAATGTCAATGCTCATATAGCGACCAGGGCACGAGACTACATGATGCCAAAATCTTCCGAGAAGGGCAAAGAAGCCACTAACCCACCAACTCCTTTCCAAATTGATAAGGCGGCGGGAAAAATGATGACTTGAATCCCAAAAGGTGTGTTTAAGAAGGCTTCTCATAATCCAAATGTGAGGGTCACCCAAAACTACTCTGTTTAGAGGATTTGGCATAGATCCCTTGCGTGATGTCTACTTTCAAAGTCCTCCATATTTTCCCATCGTAGAGAAAATATCTCTTGTTCTCCTTGGGATCAGCAAAGACTTGTAACCCGGGAGCCATCATTCTTGATCCAACTGACGTAAAGCCCCATCTTCCTTACCATGTTGCATTTCAGATAGTAGTGGCTTACACCACAAAATATTTTATGTGGAACATCTTCCGCATAGTTGTTGACGAGGGTGCCTCGACTTGCGTGATGTCATTGGCATGTTGGAAGGCCATTATCCAACTTGGGTTGTCTCCATCACCTACGTTGCTTACGGCATTTGATGGTCGGTCGTTTAGACCACATGGAATTATTCCTTCTTTCCCCATGCAATTGTGAGGGAAAACCATGTGTGTTAAAGTTGAAGTGGTCGATGCGCCACTCGATTACAACCTATTGTTAGGAAGGAGTTGGACTTATGCGATACATGCAGTGGTTGCTACGGTTTTTTGGGTCTTGTGCTTTCCGCACAAGGGTCGTATTGTGACCATTGACCAGTTGTCCATATCCCGTTCTGACCCTTCATTAGGGGCTTCCACGGTCTCGATGATTGATAATTCGCAACCCAATACTGCCAACTTAGGTGTTGGTTTGTTTCCATCGTTGATGTGAAATTTTGATTACCCGCCACCTTCTGGCGATGTCAAGATTATATCGGTTGTCCCCGACCAGCCTAGGGCTACAATTCTACAAGTGTCATCATTTCAAATGAGTTACTTTAAAGATCCATGGAATTTACCTTCCCATCGGCCTCGATGGAAGGGACAGGGCATCCTGGGATGGCCATGCCCTTATTTGCGGCTGAGGTTGCATACATCATTGTCCAATAGACTTCAGACAACCCCGATCCAACTCCCGCACATGAGTGAGATCCAGTTTTAGAACCTATTTGGGCTCAAGGTTCCCTTGCCACTCAAGATCCTTTAGACTTGGTATTTCCCTCTGATGAGCCAATTATTGAGGCAATGAATGGTCCCAATAGACCTTGGGATGATCTACATCATAGATCTTACATCCTTCTTGAGTTAAAGAGAATACAGGTGGGAGAATTTGTTTCGACCATGAATGGAGATAATTCTTGTCTTGTCAATCCTTTTGCTACGCACAGAGTTTATGCCAAGGGTAACATGGAAAGCATTGATAAAGCGATTCCAATATATATCTCTGAAACCCCTAGCATTGTGGAGAATGTTTTCATCAGAGCGAAATTCCCCCCCCCTCGAAGAGATTCGAACTTACACTGAGTTATTCAAAGAATTCCGTGACATTTTTTCCTGGTATTACAAGGAAATGCCAGGCATTGACCCACGAATTGTCGAGCATGAAATTATAACTTATCCTGATGCCAACTCAGTCCGACAGAATCTTCATCCGGTAAATCCTCAAAAAGTGGCAGCATATAAGGAAGAAGTAGAAAAACTGCTCAAAGTCGGTTTTATATAACCCGTACAGTTGACGGAATGGGTGTCAAACCCGATTCCGATTAACAAGAAACAAGGTACAATTTGCATGTGCATGGACTTTAGTGACTTGAATAAGGAATGTACAAAAGATAATTTTCCCACCCCATTCATCGATCAGATTTTCGATGAGTGAGAAGGATGTGAGTTCTTTTCATTCATGGATGGTTTCTCGGGATACAATCAGATCCAAATCAAACCCGAAGACTAGTATAAAGCAACTTTTATCTGTCTATGGGGGACATTCTCCTATTGTAAGATTTCTTTTGGCTTGAAGAATGTTGGAGCCACCTTTCAGTGAGCCATGTTGTTTTCTTTTCATGACCTTAGACACATAGTCTATGTGTATCTTGATGATCTAGCATCATGCTCTCATGAGAGATCTAATCATCCTGCTCATCTTTGACTAATCTTTGAACGATGTCGCTACTATCGAATTAACTTGAATCCTAACAAATGAAGTTTATGCATAACGTCAGGTCGTCTTTTGGGTTTTATTGTTTTGACAACAAGGATCATGGTCGATCCTCTCAAGGTTGAGGCAATAGTTCAGTTGCCTCCCCCGTGCACGATACCCCAGCTTCAAGCTTACAGAGGAAAGCAAATTTTCTTCAGTGTTTTGTGACTTTGTCACAAACTACGCCGAGATCACTAAAGGGTTTATGCGTCTACTGAAAAAGGGGTCCCATTCTATTGGGATGAAGCTGCTCAGTGCTCCTTTGAAGCATTGAAATGCACCCTGACGTCTGCCCCTTTGCTCTGGTCTCTAGATTATAACAGATATTTATTGTTGTATTTGGCTACTGCGGAGTCTACCATTGACATGGTCTTGGTTCAAGAAGATGATATACTCAAAGAGAATGTTATATATTACCTTAGCCAAGGCTTGGTTGGTCCGGAACTCAATTATTCTCACATTGAGATTCTTGCTTTGGAATCAGTTCATGCTGTCCAATGATTCTGTCACTACAATTTGCTTCGCAAGACCACTGCCATCGTCGTGAACCCTTTCCAATACATATTAACACGATGGTTCATTGGTGGAAATATTAGTAGATGGATAGTCATATTACATGAGTTTGACTTGGATTTTGTTTCTGCGAAATCCAAAAAGTCATTGGTCTTTGCCGAACTTATTTCAGAACTTCCAATCGAGTCTAGTGAAATCACGCCTGAAGAATCACCTATTAAGGGAGATATTTTTCTAATCACATCTTTGGACCCCTGGTATGGTGATATATTGGTCTATCTCCAAACTTTGAAGTTCCCTGCTTCTTCTTCCCATGATGAGTGTCGACGAATTTGACATCAGGAACAAAACTATCTTATACTCGATGACACTTTGTGTCGTTGTTGAGTCTCCATTTCGACACTTCTAATGCCCTATATTACCCTTTATCTGAGCCTATTTTTCCTATGATATGGGTATATACTTGATTGTTTCCTCCATAAATACACCTGATGACCTTGTTCATGTACATAAAGAGGTAACTTATGATTAAGGCATGATTTGTTTAGTTTTCTTGAGTTAATTCGATTAAATGTTTGATTTTGTATGATCCTAATCATTTGAATCCTAAGTAGTTTTGATCTGGTACCAAGTCTATTCCGGTACCCAAAGCTCCACCTATTTCGGTACTGTCTGTTCAACATTATTCCGGTACTTGTACAACATGGCATCTGGTAGTAGCACAACTCAACATCCATTCTGGTACCTGCACACTCTGTGCCATTCCAGTACCAAGTATTCCACCCATTCCGAAATGCCGATGCACCTAATAAGGTACTCAGATTTGCGACTGTGTGTATTCCGGTACCAAACCCTTGTTTCTAGATTTCACCTGTTGAACAAGTATGCTGATGGAGATTCCAAGAATTTAGTTGGATCGAAGTCTCTAAATCATTTTTCAGGATCACGATAGACTTCATCACTCATGCACTTCATGTCATGAGGATGAAGTCCATCCCTAGAGATTTGATGTGAAATACCAATTGTAATATTTTAAAAACTATTTGATACTTATCCTTAGATCTTGATAGTATCAACTCACCTTCTTTATAATGGATGTTGTATAGGCGATAGAATAGGATGGATGTAATGAAGCAAGTAGTAAGAAGTAGATGATACACATTATTTTTTATGTATGAGATGATGAACTGCTGATTCAATTTACCAGTTGAAGAAATACAAATGATCTGTTGTGAAATTTGGCAAGGGCCCACCGCGCCAACCAAGGTAAACCTCCTTGTATATGATTTTTGTGATTTTGTGAGTATTTAACAGTGGTGTGTTGTAAATGATTTCAAATACATTTTAAAAGTTCAACATAAAATCAATTGTTTCTAAATTGGTGTGAGTAATCAGATACTAGACCAAATAGATAGTTTCTTTTTCTAATATTGCAGGTCGACATTTAATTGTTTGATGCATGGGATTGTTAAGCAAATGTTATTTTGAGTTTTTTATTGTAGTGTTCTCAGTAGGTACAGGAACCCTAGGACTTTATCTCTTATTTTCATGTTCCATAATGAAGTCTCTCAGTCATGTTGATTGTTCCATGTACTAAAGAATGTTTGCTTGAATAGAACAGAGTTAGAGTTGATTTATGTTTCAAAAGTGGCTGGAGTTGATTGTTAATCACTGTTTTTGATTGCTACCGGAAACAAGATATTAAATTCATCTCTCTAATTCATAATCCTGGAATGAACAGACTTGTCACCTAAGAAAGACCCTTTTGATTGACTGTTTTCTTAAGAAGTTTTGCTATCAGTTTTCTCTTCTAAGTTTAAAGTTGTGTGAAGCATTCAGAAATCTTAGAAACAGAGTATTGTGTTATTAATTATTTCCTTCTTAAGATAGATAAAACAGACATAGGTAGGTTACTTGCTCTCGGCACATATAGTGTAACAACTCTTTTGATTACAAATCCCAGATTGACATATAAATGAGTGTAATATATTGAACATATTTATACACCAACATTTTGGCGTTGTTGCCAGGGAGTTGTACACAGTAATAGGTAGCATTTTGAATTTTTTATTGTTTTGATGCGTTTGGTTTAGATTTAAGGACAATCTGAGGGTGGAGAGAAGATGGTAATATGAGAGGTAAGAACCTACACATCCACTTTGGTGGGGTTGCTCCAGTCAGGTTGTCCTCTTACTTTTGATAGTTAGAAATCTGTGTTTTTTTATTGGAATTTCTTTTATGAGTAGCTATAGGGATAATAAAGGTAGATTTATTGCAGGAAAAATTCTCAGAGGAGAAATCTCAAAGGAATCAATTGAAACAACAACCAAAGGCACCAAATATGAATCCACTATTCATATTGAAAGCATAAGACAATAGGCAAGAGGGGAAGCACTGGTGACCCCATCAGAAGGAGGAGATGGAAAAGAAACAGAGGTGGTGATAAAAGAAGTTGCATCTGCCATTGGGGAACCACACAAGACATTGGAATAACTAGATATACCAAAGAACCCAGTGGTTGAACCATCACTTAGTGGAGAGACATCACCACCACCCTACAAACTGTTTGGAGATATGGAAGAAGAGGTAGGAAATGCATCTAATGAAACAAAGGCATTTGGATTCCCCATACTGGACATTGACAAAGACGTTTCTATGAAGAACATTCCATTGTCCTCAGTGCCTCACTTCCATGGTATGTCAATGGAAGATCTTGACTCATTTTTGTTTGAATTTGCTATACTATGTAGAAGTTATAATTACACTGATAATGCACAAAAATTAAAACTCTTTTTAGCTACACTAAAAGATTCAGCACTAAGGTGGTTTATGAGCCTAGGAGAACAAATTATCTTATCTTGGTATGGTATGAAATATACCTTCCTCCAGAAATACCAAGATTACTGTAGACCCTATGAGGTTGATACAATTTATGACAATGGTTCAGTAAGGATAAATACCATTGATGAGAATAAGAATCCCTTTGTCATAAATGGGCATCGACTGAAGGTTTATCATAAGCGTCTATCCAAAGAGGATTTTGTCAAAAATGTTCTTCATAATTTTGAAATGCAACTGGTAAGCAAGAGGGTCTCCCCTCCTGCTGACCCACCACAATAATTTCAATTGCATGAATTAATTTAGATATGTACATAGGTGTGTCATTAGATAGAAATTTTCTGTTATTTTTCTGATATAACTAACAAAAACAAAAAGTTGGTTGTGTTCTCATGTAGATAATTGAATAAGGAGGACATTTACCAGATGAAGTCTTCTTTAAGTTTTTCAGACTCTTTAAAATTGAAAACACCAGCAAGCAGGAACTGGCTCGGGCTCGAGAAAAATTCACGGGACAGTGTATAGAGATTTCTTTAAGTTTTTCAGACTCTTTAAAATTGAAAATACCGGCATGCAAGAACTGGCCCGTGCTCGAGAAAAATCCACGGGACGGTATATAGAGTTTTCTTTAAGTTTTTCAAACTCTTTAAAATTGAAAACACCGACAAGCATTAACTAATTTGGGCTCGATAAAAAAATCCACAGAGAAGTAGTAGTTAGGATTATTATTTTTTGTAATAAAAAGGAAGTGCCAACAAGAGCAGTGATCAGCCTAGTTCCAAAAGAGGAGGGTTCTAAAATCTCAACAAATGGTCATCTAATTCTAGAATACCCTCTTCTCACAGAACTTGGAGTCCAGTCACCAAATTGTTTTTGCATTATTCCGATGAAAACTCAGAATTTCTACATCTAGTGTTGGTATTTGTTCCATCTACATGGTTTTTCAGTTGAATCAGATCATAGAACACCAACTACTTCTACAAGGAGCAGCCTACAAAACTTCTAGTCTACAAAGAATTGCCACCAGGTACTGTGTCAAAATCTCTTCAAGTACCAGAATACAATGTTCACCTATGTGCTTATCCGGTACCAATGATTGCCTCTATGTTCATCCAGTACCAATGGTCATTTCTGTGCTATTCCAGTATTGAACTATCTTGCTATGCTCATTCGGTACCAATGCTCATTTTTTTGCTCATCTGGTACCAGACCACATCCGGTACTGAACAACGTCTCCGCATTCATCTGGTACTGAAGAAGGAACCTTGCATTATTCTGGTACTAACCATAAATCTGCACTTCGGTGATCTGGTACTGGTAATAAGGTGACTGGTAGCTCTAATTATATTTTCAAGTTTTTTTGCTTGATTTTAGTACTAGGACATACAGATTCAACATTTTTCATTTTATTAAACAAATTAGACTGATTATGCATTAAACATATGGTTACTCTCGAATCATGACACACTCCCTACCACGAACTTCTATAAAATCCTCGTCTACATTTTCGTATGAATAAAATGTCCCTATTTCCCAAAATGTTGAGAGTACGAGGTCATTGTGTCTCTCACAGGATCAAATTCATGCATTTTTGTCTATCTGGTAAAGAAACCTCAAGATCTCATGATTCACTATCATGCCATATGAATGACTTGAGCCACATCTTTATGCATATCAAACAATGATTATGATGACGTCAGCCAATTTCACACTAGTGAGTCCTGATCATAATGACCACATCCCTTTTCATCATTATCTAACACTCCCGTGAATATGGTTTGACGCCAACTCTCCTACAAGTCTATAAGTTGTTAATGGATTCGACCTGTCTTACTGTGTCATCATTATCGTCGATGTGACCGTTGTAAACTGAATCTCCATTTATAAATGCTCCTCTAGATGGATCTACCATCCAGATGAGCCTTAGTTACCATTTTACTGCCATACCACCTGCAGTCACACTGTGATCTCGTGCCTTCATATCTTTTTCTTATTTATCCCCTTTTGGTACTCCATCATGGTTTGCATTGATTTGGTACTCCATCATGATCTACGTTGATCCGGTACTCAATCACGATCTGCGCTGATCTAGTACTCAACCCCCAATCCTCTGTCCATGACTCATACACCCTAAAAAATCATTTTAAGCTATCATGGGGGTCGACGGGCATGAGCCCATATTTCAATTATACAGGGAAACAACAAAATATCAAGCTTGCAGGGAAAAATATGAACAGGTCGGTTGGGTCCCCTTTTTGTAAAAGTTTAAAGGCCATCATGAAGGAGTCTCTCTTTCTTTTGTGCAGACATATGATGGAGAAAGTGTGAAATTTGTATATATGAAGTTGACAATTATGGAGGCCACCATAGCAGAAGCTACATGCCTCCCCTTGGCTGGAGAAAAATACTTCAAGAGGGTGATCGTTGACAGGAAGCTTTGTCAAAACTTTCTCAAGCCAGAACATCAAGACCCCGATTGGACTAAGGGCATTCCTCAAAGCTACATAAAAGAGGAATATTGGATGATGCTCATGAGGTTGCAGAGATTTCTCACTTGTGAAGGGAGGTATGCAGTAACATTCATTTATCATTTGAAACTTTTATCACATTTTGAAGGAGGGACACAAACTGATTTTCCTCACTTCCTATGGATGAGTTTAAATAAGATGGTGAGAGGCGTGAAATCATCTTCCAAGAAACCTGAAAATAGCCTTCATCACCATGGCTTAATAAAACTTTTGGTTTTCCATGTCTTGAGGACACAAGGTGGTAGTTGGAAGAAACTACTCCAACAGAATTTTGCTCAGGAAGGAATGTCTAAATATGTAGAGGAATAGGAAGTAGGAATACATAGTGAGGGGTCAAGAAGGAAGGAAAAGAAAGACAGAAGGAAGGCATCGGGGGGTAAATAAGGCACTGTTACACCCAGCTCATTCCAGCCTATTGAGGGATTGGAGAAAGAAAAGTCTGTTGTAGGGGAGCCTGCTACATCCAGAAAGAAGAAAGCCACCCAATCTCAGAAAATAATTCATATCTCGATTTCGAAAGCTAAAAGACAAAAGAAAGACTCTGGGCTAGGGGAATGATCAGACAGTGCCCCTGAAGCAACCATTGACTTATCACCAGAACCAACCAGCCAATTGGAGAAGACCCTTGACCTCAACATGTAGAGCAAGAAAAAGGGTCAAAAAGTGAGTGCACCAGAAGAACAAATCCTAGAAGGGGCCACCACATTCGAAAAGGAGAAGCCTACCCAGTATAAAGTACCTAGCTCAATCTTGAGTCTTAAAGATCAACTGTCACAGAGTAATAAATGAAAGAAGAAGAAGATAGATCAACATGATATTTCACATGATATCCCTGAGGCCACTATTGAACCCCCTCAAGAATCAGTTAAGGAGTTGGAAAAGAACCGAGAGGTAGTTATTGTGTCTCCTCAAAAATCGGTTAGTGAGTTAGAAGGAACTCCTAAGAGGACAAGTGGAAACAAAGGAAAGCTCAAAATGGGGAAGTAACAAAAGAAGTAAATTTCTGAATCTACACCTCAATATTCTAGGATAGAAATAAGGTCTGATTAGTAGGGGAAGACTCCAGAACCCACACTTCGGTCCTTCAAGATAAAAATCAACTCAACACAAGAGGAACAAGTGTCTAGGCCTACAACTGCTATTAAGATGAAGAAGAGGAATTTTTTTAAGGAGACTTCCACCCCTATCAGAAAATACGAAGGAGTCTCACCTCCCACATGAAGGACCACCAAAAGCATGGCCAAGCAGACAATAGCTCCACCTATGCCTTCTCTTCAAGGAGAACCCATTGATATCCTTAATTCCCCAGAAAAAGGAAGTGGCTATGGAAATATGATTAATGAGATAGAGGGGTTGGTGATAGAAACTTTGAGGGGTTTGAGAAAGGAAAAGGAAGCCCGAGAGGAGGTGACTAAGAAAGAAACCACATCTAGTCTGGAAAAATCTATGAGAAAACAACAATTGATAGTAAAGATTGGGAAGATGAAACAAGAAGTTGCAGAGTACCAAGTATTGGATAGGCACATCAAGGCAGAGAATGCACAATTAAAATAAAATAATGCAGAGGTCTCTGCTAAACTCAACAAAGTATTACGATTAATCCGATACACTAGAGTAATTAAGAAGGAACTGAGGAGCAAAGCTTCTGGTTTTAACATCCTACAGCCAGAGAAATGATGAAGAATGGTTCAATTTTGTAGAAAGTTTTTAAGTACCAGTTTTGATGTTGTTACATGAGGACATGCAATGACTTCAACATGGGGAAAATGTTGAGTCTCCATTTTGACACTTCTAATGCCCTATATTACCTTGTATCTGAGCCTATTTTGCCTATGCTATTAATATATACTTGACTGTTTCCTACATAAATACACCTGATGACCTTGTTCATGTACATAAAGAGGTAAATTATGATTATGGCATGATTTGTTTAGTTTTATTGAGTTAATTCGATTAAATGTTTGATTTTATATGATCCTAATCGTTTAACTCCTAAGCAGTTTTGATCTGGTACCAAGTCTATTCTGGTACCCTCCACCTATTCTGGTAATATCTGCTCAACGTTATTCTAGTTCTTGTATAGCATGGCATCTGTTACTAACACAACTCAACATCCATTCTGGTACCTTCACACTCTGTGCCATTCTAGTACCAAGTCTTCTTCCCATTCCGGTACTGCCCATGCGCCTAATCTGGTACTCAGATTTGCGACTATGTGTATTCTGGTACCAAACCCTTGTTTCCAGAATTCACTTGTTGAACGAGTATGTTGATGGAGATTCCAAGAAGTCAGTTGGATCAAAGTCTCTAAATCAGTTTTCAATATCACGATAGACTTCATCACTCATGCACTTCGTGTCATGAGGATGAAGTCCATCCCTAGAGATTTGATGTGAAATACCAATTGTAATACTTTAAAAACTATTTGATACTTATCCTTAGATCTTGATATATTGGCTCACCTTCTTTATAAGGGATGTTGTATAGGTGATAGAATAGGATGGATGTAATGAAGCAAGTAGTAAGAACTAGATGATACACACTGTCTTTTATTTACGAGATGATGAATTGTTGATTCAATTTACCAGTTGAAGAAATACAAATGATCTGTTGTGCAATTCCTGAGTATGATTATAACTTTTTAGTCTGTTATATTTTTAGAGGTACCTTGTTGGTTCAGCAAGGGCCCATCGCCCCAACCAAGGCAAACATCCATGTATATGATTTGTGTGATTGTGTGAGTATTTAATAGTGGTGTGTTGTAAATGATTTCAAATACATTTTAAAAGTTTAGCATAAAATCAATTGTTTCTAAATTGGTGTGAGTAATCAGATACTAGACCAAATAGATAATTTCTTTTTCTAATATTGCAGGTTGACATTTAATTGTTTGATGTGTGGGATTGTTAAGAAAATGTTATTTTGTGTTTGTGATTGTAGTGTTCTCAGTAGGTATAGGAACCAGAGGACTTTATCTCTTATTTTCATGTTCCATAATGAAGTCTCTCAGTCATGTTGACTGTTCCCTGTACTAAAGACGGTTTGCTTGAATAGAATAGAGTTAGAGTTGATTTATGTTTCAAGAGTGACTGGAGTTGATTGTTAATCACTGTTTTTGATTGCTACAAGAAACAAGATCTTAAGTTCATCTCTCTAATTCATAATCCTGGAATGAACAGACTTGTCACCTAAGAAAGGACCTTTTGATTGACTATTTTCTTAAGAAGTTTTGCTATCAATCTTTTCTTCTAAGTTTAAAGTTGTGTGAAGCATTCAAAAATCTTAGAAATAGAGTATTATGTTATTAATTATTTCCTGCTTAAGCTAGATACAACAGACATAGGTAGGTTACCTATTCTTAGCACATATAGTGTAACAAATCTTTTGATTACGAATCTCGGATTGACATATAAATGAGTGTAATATATTGAACATATTTATACACCAATAGTCATCGAGGCATGGATTGCATTCTTTGTTGATGCCTTATCCATTAGGAGGAAAATATCGTTTTGAATGACTGTCACACTAGACCATGTGGTGGTCATTTTTCTCGGTTGGAAACAACACAAAATATTTTACGTACATGTCACTTATGGCCCTCGTTAATCAAGGATTGCGTTGAGGTGGTCAAGAAGTGTCACCCATGTTAGATCTTCTGTCGAAAGATGTGGGCACATCCTGCTCCCATTTTTCCTATCATTGATGTTGGTCCTTTCACCAAGTGGGGGATTGACTTCAATACATGTCACCCAGCCTTAGCCAGGGGGCATCGTTACATCATCATAGTTGTAGACTACTTCACAAAGTGGGTCGAAGCTATGCCAACGTTTAACAATAATGGCGAAACAACGACTCTTTTCATTGTTAATCAGATAGTAGGAAGGTTCAAAATCCCAAAGGATATTGTCACTGACCATGGCAGTCACTTCCAAAACAAAATGATGACTGAGTTAACATCAAATCTTGGGTTTATGCAAGAAATTTCATCACCTTATTACCCACAAGTGAATGGTAAATTTGAATCGGTGAATAAGTCTCTCAAGACTATTCTTCAGCGGACATTCAATTCTGCCAACTCAAATTGGCAATTGATGTTGTACTCAGCATTGTGGACCTACCGAACGTCTGTGAATACTACCACCATTTTCTAACCTTTTCAACTCGTATACGGGTTGGAAGGAGTCTTACCTATAGAGTGTCAAATTCCTTCTTTAAAGTTGGCAGTCAAATTACTGTCGGACACTTCACCACTTGAGGAACTCCTAGTATATCTCGAGAATATCGATGAGCAGTGTCATGATGCAGCCTCAGCTAATGAGGATCATAAGAAATGAGTCAAGTTTCAGTATGATTGGTCTGTTCATCCTCATATTTTTTTCGAAGGTGATCTTGTCCTGGTTTATGATCAAGACAAAGATCCCTTGGGGGCAGGCAATTTCAAACCCATGTGGTTCAAACCATTTATTATGAAAGAGGTTTTGAGGAAGGGTGCTTATTGTTTGGTTGATTTTGAAGGAAATGCCTTCGCGGAGCCTAGAAATGGGATCTACCTCAAGAAATATTACTCATAGGTTGGTCACCTTGGCAACTTCTTGTGCATATGTATAGCTTCTTATATAGTTTTTATCTTTTTTTTTCTTTTGTGGACGTGTAGATATTTATGTCTTATTTTTTCACTGTGGTAGATGCCAAATGAATTAGAGGTGTATTTTGGGTTCGTGGATGGCGCTAGCCAACACACTCAGAGGATTTCTTCCATAGCTTGGGTGATTTTCACACCTGGAGGCCAGTTGCTATCTTCCGGAGGTATTTTTCTAGGCTGTGCTACAAACAATGTTGTCGAATACAATTCAGTGATAGAATTGTTTCATGACGCTCTATCACATTTCATTTCTCACCTCCGGGTCTACCTAGATGCTCAATTGGTTGTGTCCCAACTAAATGGAGTTTATCCCGTTTATGATCCCACTCTGCACCGACGTTTACTTAGGTTACGTCTCTTAGAACATTCTTTCAATTATATTATGTATATCCATGTTCCTAGGAGATTTAATCACATGATAGATACTCTAGCTAATCAAATCTTAGACTGGCATGTTGCACACACATAAAAGAAAAGCAAACACATACACATGTACATACATTTGTAAAACATGTAATCCATAAGATAGGAAAGATGTATATATATATATATCAAAAAGTGTCATGGGTACCTAGGTGGGTGTGAGCGCCTCAAAAATAATGTTAAATATACATCACTGGGCTTATGCCCTCAAAAAATACATGTACAAAAGGTGTCCTCAGCACATCAAAAGTCTAGCCTATATGAGAATGGGGCCTATTGGCCCTTCCATAATGCACGATGATGTTGACCTATTGGCCCTGTCATAATGCACTACATGAGGTTGCATGGAAGGAGGGAGATCCTCGATCTTGGCCATGGGTATTGTGCGAGTGAGCATAGTGAGTTTATGCTCCACTCATCTCAAAACTCTCTCAGCCTCTCTAGCTGAAGGTCCCCCTGCGGCTGCTGGTCCACTGGTTGTTGCTGGTCCTACCTCTGGTCGAGGACATCGTCAAGTCCTCGTGAAGCCTATTGGGAGCACTGGTCCCACATCTGTACGTATCAGATACACAAGAGTCAATACTCTATACACACATAAAAATTATATATATATAAAGAATTAAAAATTAAATAACATTAAAAATATGTTACCTAGATCTCCTCGATCCTCTCCAGGAGGCATGGGTATGTCTAGATCCTTGGAAAATATTATACCGTCATAGGGGTAGTCCTCAATCGTTGAAATGTGGCATGCCAACCAGTCAAAGAACTTGTCGTCAAAGGCCTTTATGGTCCTCCCTCCCCTCTGTCATGGAAGCAAGGTTTCCCATCTGCATACCGCTGGGAAGGAGGCCACATGCCCCCATACCATCTCTCTGGGACTGAGACTGGGAACCCTCTTGAAGAAGAAGGAACATAAGATAGTGCCAAACCCAAAGTTTTTGCTGCTATGTTGCCGACACTCTGTCAGTTGTCTCTTAATGCACATAAGCATGGTCGTGCTCCAGTAAAAAATGTGTTCCTCCTAATACTGAATGGCACATTGCATGTGTTCTCGGGAAGCCTGGTGTAGGGCCAAGGATCCAATAATCTACCCAATCAATAAGAATATCACTCGTAGAGTCAAATTAGTGATCTTGTGAATCGACACCTAAGAAACTACCTTCTCAGTGCCAACCTCACAGTACATCCAGACGTAGTATTCAATGTTGAAAGACCCAAGGGGAAATGTCTGTAGATTGACTGATTCCCCTCTCCTCAAGAGGCCAGTCAGGAAGTAAATGTTCTCAATCATTGGAGTCAATGACTGACCCTCTAGCATGAATTCCTTTGCATCCGGGTGCCAATAATAAACAAGGGAATTAAGTAACCTGGGTTGTGCCCTCATAAATGGACACTGGAAGAACTTCCATAACCCACACTATTTCAGTGTGACAATGGCTGCAGGGTCTTCTTTGACCAAAATGTCAATATCCTCGTGTTCCCTCTCCCTCCAGTGGACATACATCCTGTTTCAAGGCAAAAATGGAGGGAGTTAGCTCTTGCATTTTATTTTTTCCAAGGTGTACGTGGGTTGCATTGGCCACAGTCGCGTATGTACGAGGGAAAATTTTTTTCTGCTTGAGTACATACGCGGGATGTCCTTGGACAACCCATGTACATGTAAGGCTGCTTTGTTTAGGAGAGCACACCCCGTCAAAAACCAAAATAAATGCAAAATTGAAGTATGGAAATGCAAGAGGGATGATTTTGTACTTACTTGGTCCAAGTAGAAGTTCATTTCGTCCACTGAAGATTCCTGAATCAACTCTTTTAGCAAAGGGGATTTTTCTCCTTTTGGTTAATTTTCGAATTGCAATGGTGAAAATGAGTTGTCAGCTTCTATTTATAGACGTTTTTGGCCCTTTTTGCTGCTTTTTAACTCCCTTTGTCATTTTTCCTGGCTTGGTAAATCACTTGATTCCTATTTCAAGTTTCTTATTGAAAGTTCCAGTACACTTTTCCTTTTGGTTTGGTAACTTTTGGGGGATGGGTCACTTTTTGGTATCCTTTGGTAAAGGTCATTTTTTTCGACTTTTTGCATATAATTTAGGATTTTGTCTCCACTTTCTGCATCTCATTGTATTTTCCGCTTTGCCATAGGATCAACCCCACTGAGGTATGACACGGAACCTTCATTGTTGCTCTAGAAGTGTCATAATTAGGTGGTAGAGCCTACCTGTACATGGATGCCTAGGTAGATCCTTGTTTCATTTTGGCATCCTTGCTGTCATTAATGACTATAGGCTTGGGATTCCTTGTTATTCATGTCATGATTACAATATTGAGCCTCATTTGTATGATGCACCATCATTCTTGGCCTTACCCTCGGGACTCCCAAATGAGCACGCTTTGTTGTCTTTCAAGCTTGCTTTAAAATTCGAAAGCAACATCCAACGTGACTATATTTATGCTTTTCGATCTTGTCTAGATTAACTGAGAAAAGTAACCCCCTGGAGTCTTCTTTAAGCCCTTTTCAGACTCTCTAAAATGAAAATATTTATGAGTGATATTGTTTCCCTTCACGCTCGCCAAACTCAAATTTGAAGGAACATCTGTTTAGCGGTAGTTTACCCCTTTTTTGGTCCAGACGATCAATTTCACGAATAAAGGTATGCTCTAGGAACTTCGGTTCACTAGAAGAGTATTCTCAGGAGTAAGTTTAACCCTTTTCGAGCCTAAGGGACTAAATCTTTGAAAAAGGAACATTCTCCTTGGTTTTGGTTTATCACCTTTTTCGGGCCTTGGAGATTACTTACGAAAAAGGAACCCCCATGGAGTCCATAATCAAGCTCTTCTCAGACTCCCTAAATTTGAAAAGATCACCAAGTGACCTTTTTCCTTCAGACTCATTAAATTGGTCCAGAAGAACATCTACTGGCATGAATTTACCCCTTTTTCCAGCTTGTATATTATAGCGGAAAAGGGTACGCCTCGGGGGATTTGTCTCACTGGGAGAGTTCTCCTCAGTAAATTTTATACCTTTTTGGGCTAAGGAGACTAAATATAGAAAAGGGTTGTGAGTCAGTAGTTAAGCTCTTTTAAGAATCCTTAAAATTGAAAAGATTGTCGAGTTATCTTGTATTTGTCACACTCGTTAAAATGGTTTTGAATAGAAGTTTTTTCGGTGCAAGTTTAACTCTTTTTCAAGCCGACTAGACTATCTCTGAAAAAGGTACTCCCTAGAGTCTTCTTTTACGTTTTTTCAGAATCTCTAAACGTGAAAAAAATATCGAGCTCACCTTCTCTGGGATCGTTGTTACACATTATTTTCTTCATCCCTATGACCATTAATGATGTAAACCTATATATTATCTTCAGAGGGATCAGTGTCCTAAATTCCTGAGGAAAGAAGGGAGAAGAACTTTTCCTGAGAGATGAAACCATATTTTCCTTTGTAAAAACCCTAATAAGGAGGATCGTCACACCCTGTCCAGTTATAGAGGTGCGAGGATCCCAGATACTCACATGTTGTACTAAACCTAGCCTATGATGTCATTGCACTCTGCTCAGTTATAGGGGTGTGACGATTTTCGTACGTGGGAAAAATGAGCATCTTCTCGATGCTTCTAGAAGGAGAAGCTTCTATGGTGATGTGTCCTCCGATTGGTTTGGATCTTACTCGCTTTTGTGATTTAGTGGGATCATCCTAACCTCCTCACCTTATCCTCTTCAGCTTATAAAATGAGAGGTTCTCTCATGGAGAAAGTTAGATTGGAAATTTGGCTTGAGATTGTTAGCTTGGTTAGAGTGGCTTTAAGTTTTTCTCTGTCAAGATAGATTGTGAGTGACTTTCAGATCTATAGTCTCAGAATTCTTGGAGCAGAAGTGTGTGGTAAAAGAGGGACAGTTGGAAAGGACCTTACGACATCAAGGCTTTGGTTGTAATCACTCTTTCTATTATTTAATACAAATGCACTTTGCTTTCCTATATGAATATTATTTGTCCATATTGTATGATTCCTTGATCACATACATAGTTTCATATCCAGTAGGTTCTGTTATTCTTGTCTTCGTTGGCTTGTGTTCCTTTGCAGATATTTCTCCATAAGCCTCGCGACGGAGCTTGGATTGCATTGGAGAATTTAGATCTTTGATATTTAAAAGGTATGTTCTACATCCATTTCTCATTTGATAATTGAAATCTAAGGAAAGAGTAGTGTATTGTCTTGTTTTGTTCTAGTTTCGTAGTGAAGCTAAGGAGATTTGTTTGTGTCTGCACTTACCGATCCACACTTAGATTGGATTGAGTTTGAGATTTTGGAGATTGGTAGCTTGGTTAGATTGGCTTTGAGCTTTGATTTGTCAATATAGATTGTGAGTGATTTTCATATCCATAGTCTCAGAATTCATGGAGCAGAAGTGTGTGGTAAAGGAGGGACAGTTGGAAGGGACCTTACGACATCAAGGCTTTGGTTGTAATCTCTCTTTCTATTATTTAAGATAGATGCACTTTTCTTTCCTATATGAATCTTATTTGTCCATATTGTATGATTCCTTGATCACATACATAGTTTCATATCAAGTAGGCTTTGTTATTCTTGTCTTCGTTGGCTTATGTTCCTTTGTAGATATTTCTCCATAAGCCCTGTGACAGAGTTTGGATTGCATTGGAGAAGTTGGACCTTCGATATTTAAAAAGGTATGTTTTAGATCCATTTCCCATTTGATAATTGAAATCTAAGGAAAGAGTAGTGTACTGTCTTGTTTTGTTCTAGTTTCGTAGTGAAGATAGGGAGATCGGTTTGTGTCTGCACTCATCGATAAGTATGATAACAAAATTGGTGACTCCACTGGGGATTCCTTTTTCGTATAACCTTTACAAGTCCGAAAAAGTGATAAAAGTTTACTCAGTTACATTCTCATTGATTTACGAGCATGAGAAAGAACAAAGACTAAGCTCAGGATTGTTTTCATTTTTACACAAGCTTAAAACAAAACAAAACCATGCGTGGGATAGATTTTATTTTTACAGAAGCTTTAAACTAAAAAAAAGTATGCTTGGAGCTAGTTTCATTTTTACACAAGCTCAAGCCAGAGGAAATTATGCTTGGGGTAGTTGGTTTTATTTTTATACAATCTTTAACCAAATAAAACTATGCTTGTGACTTCCCAATGCATGGTTCATGAATTCACATGGTTGGTACCTAGCCCCCAGCTTAAGAAGCTAGTGGGTTAACTTTAGCATGAAGTCCAGATGCTGGAAGCATTGCCCCCGAAGCTTCGTCTCATCCAACAATACAGGCGGATGAAATGAAGCTTCAAATACTGGACGAAGGACTTGACTCAAACAGAGAGGGAGAAAAATATATTTCATTTTTTAATGAGCTTGACACAGGAAAGGAACTATGCTCGAGAATCCAGGTTCAATCCCAAGACCTTTGTTTCATTTTTTAACGAGATTGACACAGAAACAGGAACTATGCTCGTAACCTCAGTTTCATTTTTTAACAAGGTTGCCACAGAGATGAAAAAACTATCCCCGTAACCTCTATTTCATTTTTTAATAAGGTTTCCACAAAGACGCAAAACTATCCTCACAGCTGGTTTCATTTTTTAACGAGCTTGAAATCAAAAAACCATGCTCAAAGTTGGTTTCATTTTTTAATGAGCTTGAAATCAAAAAACCATGCTCAAAGTGGTTTCATTTTTTAATGAGCTTGAAATCAGAAAACCATGCTCAAAAATCTCTTCTTCATCATGGATTCGAAGAGGAAAATGCTCTGGAAGGACACCATGTCAAAGGACAAAACTCGGTCACGGCTTCCAAGAGATCTTAATTTGACGGAAGAAATACACTACGGAAGGAACACATGTCGAGGGTCATGAGAGGGGTAAGGATATCAAGCTATAAAATCCCTATCAAAGAGATCACCATGTCAACTACTGGATCTGAGTCATCAGAAGCTGAAGTCATGGGAGACAACGCCACATAATTGACCTGTGGCAGAGGAAACACTGTCTACATATAAGAACCATTTAAGGAGGTCATTTAGGTCAATTCAGGACCAACGAATGAAATTTGATCAATAGTTACAACTCTTCCGTCGTGAGGGAAATATATCACATGAAAAAGAGTGGACACGATAGCTTTCATGGCATATACATGGTCTCGCCCAAGGAGAAAAGAGAAATCCAAGGGGTCTTGGACTACCATGACATCAATAAAGACAATTTTTCCTCCCAAATTTATAGGAAACTGAGGAAGGGTCCCTAAAGGTTGGCTGGTTCTTCTATTAAAATATAACAAATTCAGTGTAACTAGGGAAAGCTGAGGACAACCCAAATCTTTCCAAGCAATAGAGGACAAAATACTAACAGACGCACCTTCATCTATCAGCATTTGAGGAACGTCCCAACCAAAAAATTGTACTATAATATGGAAAGGAATGTGAGAGGGAAGACGAGGTCCAATTAGTGCATCCCAATAAAAAAGGATGGCCTCATTACTTGGAGGGGGTTCCAAGGGAGAAGGAAAAATACCCCCCAGCACAGTAGAGTTTGTATCAATGATAAAAAGGTGGGAAGTATCAGGCTTACTCTTGAGCGAGAGAGTAGGATCGATCGATGACAAGATCATATTGACCACTTGGATTTCATTCTCCAAGGGGAGAATGGGGTCGATAGATGGAAACGGATCGACTGCTTGGGTTTCACTCTCTGGTAGGACAGTGGGATTGATCAAGGATGGGATTAGATCAACCACTTTTTCAACTGGTTCAACTAAGGATCTGACCAGATTGACTACATGATCAACTAGACTAATCGACGAAGGGACCATATTGATCATTCCATCAACTATAGAGGGGTTGAGAGAAAGATTATGGTAAGCAGCTGGAATTTAAGGCTGTGAAACAGTCATGTCTTCCAGGAATTTCTAGGCTTCGTCCATACGAGGGAAACAACGAGTTAGATGACTCCCTTTGCATAACATGCACGGGAACTTGACTTTAATTTTATTCTTCCCAACTGTATCATCACTAGTTGACGAGAGGTCATCAGCATGTTGTTCAGAGGCGGACGACGTGGACTGGAAAGGATCTTTAGACCATGCTTCTATGACCTTGGATATACCAAGGAAATATTTAATAAGATGGATACCCTTACAAAGCTTGCAAGGTTACTGAGGCTTACAGGTTTGGGTTGTCTTGGCACCATCAACACTCCCAACACGATTATCAATAGCTGGTTGTCTTCCAACATGTCTAGCAGTGGTTGGAGGTGTGTATCCTTGCTTACTTTTTTTCTTCTTAATCTTCCTTTTCTTCTTCTTCTTATCCACCGAGTTACTAGATTCAGAGCTTTCACTCAGCAAAGAAGATGAAACGAAAGAATACCTTGTAAGTGAAGAAGGTGAAGGAGATCTTACTGGTGAAGGAGGTGAAGGATCAACATGAGGTTGATGTTCTTGGGGGGAATTTCTTACGACCGAAGCACTTACTTCATTCGAGATTACTTGAGTGGAAAAAAATCACACCTACAATCCAATCATGAGGCCTGGAAGGCTCAAAGTAGTGATGTGAGGAGGACCAATGTTTCCGTAAGAAGGAAAAACAAAAGGTTCCCCTGGAGCAAGGGTTCCTTCATTGGTCATTTAGGGAACTGATGACATTAAAACAAATATCCAATCTAGATTCCACTAGGGAAAACAAACAACACACTCTAAAAATCTAGGAAGCAAGCAAACAAACAAAATCTTCTCACAATGGATGCACTAGTTGGTGATGAAATCCAACATCACAGGCACACTGTAAGAAGGGGATGAGATAGAGAGGGTGGAAAAGTTACGTTGATGACCTGCATAATGGAATTACACCTTGGTGCAATCTCCCACACATAAACGTGGGTATACCCTCCAAGGAGCCCGAGTCAGTTTGGCCAACGTCAATTCCAAGTACAGTGAAGACTTGCCCCTCCACAGTCACCTTGTGTAAAGACCCTAAAGAGATAGGCTACTAAGGTTACCAATTACAACAATGATGCCTGGGGAAACAGTCGATAGTCCAATCCACGTGCAAAGGCAGGGTATCTAGCATGAAACCTACTCGATAAGGTCCCCACAGGATTTTATTCTCAAGTGACCCCCAATAATATGCGCAATCTCTACACTAAGACTGACAAAGTAGGGTGAGTAACTCTGCCAGTACTAATGCAACCTCATGATTGACCCTTGTGTTAGAAGGGCTTCCCAGGACAAAATGTAGCAAGTGGATTTGAACTCTCCCTAACTCAATATTCTATTTTTTTTGACAGCTTTGGAAAGTTATCTTTCACACCTATTCCAAAGCCCTACAACTAATATAATGTAGGTTTGCTACCAAAAAATATAAAAATGTTTAATCAATTTTTATAAGCGCTTTATTTTAATGCTATTTTTTACTCAAGAGGAAAATGGCATGGACTAAATGATGTTTTGACTGACTCTAAACAATGCAAAGAAATGAGACTGCAAATATTTCACTTTGATGAAAGCTATATTACGAGAAGAAGAAAACGTTTATCATTACCAGATGCACAATGTCCCAAAATTTTATTAAACTCATCAATATCAATATCTACAAGAAATGATCCAAAGAGACTGTACACCAATACACGATTCTTGGCCCCCTTATGTCAAGACCAAAAATGCCAAAAACCATGCAATTTCACTACTTCAAATGCAAGGATTCCCCCAATCTAATATAAAGCAAGAAATTAAATTTTGTGTTTCAAAGATAGCTAAAAGCAATAGCAAATCTCTATAAAACAAAGAAACCCAAATAAATTTTCTCTTTTAACATGAACTATTCAATAAAATAAAAAGAATTTATTTCACCAAACAATTCTAAAGAAAAACCAATGCTTTGTAACTGAAATACACTCAAAGCAAGATATCAAATATTTCAAAAGCAAACAAGTTAAAACAAAGAAAATATGGAGAAAAACAAACTCAAATTTGTCAAGAAGACTATAATCAGACCTAACAAATCACCCCAAACACTTATCACAGATCTGGGTAAGGAAAACCACCAAAAGCTAAAAGTTTTCACAATTGTCGCAGGCTACCAGCCAGCACAGTGCGATGATCCTAGATCGTCGTGGGCCAGATAACAGTAAAGTGCAATGACGTCGAACTGTGTCTAAAGGTAGGGTGTGTTGATCCTATATCATTGCATTGTCCTTCAAAGCAGGGTGTGACGATCAAAGGAAAAAATGGAAAAACTAAAAGGCAAGAAGGTTTTCCAGTGAATTTAGACAGTCAGAGAGTTCATCTGGATCTCCCAATGACTCAAAAAATAGAACCCATGAAATCAAATCAATAAATAAATAAAAACTTGGAAAACAACCTGTTCCCTAGTATGGTCGCCAATTTTTTTATCGAACTGATCGATAAGTACGAACCAAACAGATCTCCCTAGCTTCACTACGAAACTAGAACAAAACAAGACAATACACTACTCTTTGCTTAGATTTCAATTATAAAATGAGAAATGGATCTAGAACATACCTTTTAAATATCAAAGATCCGACTTCTCCAATGCAATCCAAGCTCCGTCGCGAGGCTTATGGAGAAATATATGCAAAGGAACACAAGCCAACAGGGACAAGAATAACAGAGCCTACTTGATATGAAACTATGTATGTGATCAAGGAATCATACAATATGGACAAATACGATTCATATAGGAAAGAAAAGTGCATCTGTATTAAATAATAGAAAGAGAGATTACAACCAAAGCCTTGATGTCGTAAGGTCCCTTCCTTGTTCCCTAGACACACTCAACAAAGTATTTCAGCTATCACTATGTTCTAACTTCATACTTTGGAGGGATCTTTGTTACACATTATTTTCTTCATCCCTATGACCGTTAATGATGTAAACCTATCTATTGTCTTCAGAGGGATTAGTGGCCTGAATTCCCGAGGAAAGAAGGGAGATGAACTTTTCCTGAGAGATGAAATCATATTTTCCTTTGTAAAAACCCTAATAAGGAGGATCATCACACCCTGTCCAGTTCTAGAGGTGCGACGATCCCATATCATCGCATGTTGTACTAAACCTAGCCTGCAATGTCGTCACACTCTACTCAGTTCTAGGGGTGCGACAATTTTTGTACGTGGGAAAAACGATCATCTTCTCGATGCTTCTAGAAGGAGAAGCTTCTATGGTAAAGGTGGCCAACGATCGGTTTGGATCTTACTCACTTTTGTGATTTAGTGGGATCATCCTAACCTCCTCACCTTATCCTCTTCAGCTTATAAAAGGAGAGGAGCTCTCATGGAGAAAGTTAGATTGGAAATTTGGCTTGAGATTGTTAGCTTGGTTAGAGTGGCTTTGAGTTTTGCTTTGCCAAAATAGATTGTGAGTGACTTTCATATCTATAGTCTCATAATTCTTGGAGCAGAAGTGTGTGGGAAATGAGGGACAGTTGGAAGGGACCTTACGACAACAAGGCTTTGGTTGTAATATCTCTTTCTATTATTTAATACATATGCACTTTTCTTTCCTATACGAATCTTATTTGTCCATATTGTATGATTCCTTGATCAAATACATAGTTTCATATCAAGTAGGCTCTGTTATTCTTGTCTTCGTTGGATTATGTTCCTTTGCAGAAATTTCTCCATAAGCATCGCGACGGAGCTTGGATTGCATTGGAGAATTCAGATCTTCGATATTTAAAAGGTATGTTCTATATCCATTTCTAATTTGATAATTGAAATCTAAGGAAAGAGTAGTGTACCGTATTGTTTTATTCTAGTTTCATAGTGAAGCTAGGGAGATTTGTTTGTGTCCGCACTTACCGATTAGATCGTTAACACTCATTGAAATTACATGGAAGGGGTATCATTGTGTCTATCTTAATCACATTTTAATATCTGCATCTTTGGCCCAATGTCATCTCCATGTTTCTCTCAACTAAACCTTTGAAGCATTCCTTATATGCAATCCTTGTAGCATTTCTTGCCTCTGCGACCTGACACCTTGACCCATGGAGGAATTTTCCCTGAGTGTTTGTTTCCTGCACATGTCTCCTTGATCTAAGCATTAGTATGTTCCTTGTGCTTGGAAATAGTATGCTTTCCTACGACACTCATTCCTCCTTTGTAACATAGCATTCTTTTATTCTTTTTCAAGCTCTTTAAAAAATTGAAAAAGACAAAAAAATCAAATATTCCAAAAAGAGGGGATGGGAAATATGCATTATTTTTTCAGCAGAACAAAGAGTTTCCCTTGGAAAAAGAAAATCCTTCCATTTGTTCATCAAACATTGGAATCTAGTATGACCTTAGGAAGCTTTTCTTGCTACATAGAGCTATGTCCTCCTCTATTTGGTTACTCTTCCAAACACATGGAGAGTTTGTGTTGCCTCCTGCATCATGAACTTATGTCAATGTCATGTTGTCTAAGTCTCATCATCTTTCGTGATTTTGTCCAAGGGAAGTTTCACTCAACCTGATTAAATCTTTCTACAGTTTTTCTCTTGACCTTCATGAGTCGGCCATCCTGAGAGTCCAGTCAAGTTCATATTCGAAATCGACGAATTTTTCTGCCTGATTATCAAGATCCTCATGTATTTTCTCGACAAGTCATCGAAGACCTCAGAGTAGTGATTTACACACTCCCATTATACTCCTACCTAAGTTTTGAATATCTTGAAGTTGTTGATCGAGCTATGAAGATCTCATCTCCAGCCATCATGCGTCACTAGCTTCTTGAAGATGGATACTATACTTGTATATCTTCGACTAATTTTGAGATTTAGATTTGTTGTGTATTGCTCGTGACTACACTTTATATAGTTATATGACATGTATATGTAGTGTATTTTATTGGCAACCATGATTTAGTTTATCCCGAGCATGGGCATGCCCGCCTCAGAGAGACAATTGTTGTTTTGCATATGGCACCTCCCGAACTCTGGTCTTGGGCTCACTCGACCTCATACATTGGTGAAGATATTGTAATTTATTTCGGCCATCAGTTGCTATTTTGACCTCACACATTAGGGGGCATCTGTTATAGCCCTAAAATTCACTACTCCTGTATACATGGCCTTGGCACTCTTACTTGCATGTTTTGCCAAAGCACTGCTAAGAAGATCTTCTTAAAAACCACTTTTTCGAAGATGTACACGGGCTGCGCCATTACATCTCGCGTACATATGCTTTCTGAACCACTACAACTCACATACATATGCTTGTTTCACCAATACAACCCGCGTATGCTTGCAAAATTTGCAAAAATTAAAAAGTTGCAAGGAATTCGTTGAAATCCACAGGATATTGGAAGTTTCCCAACTAATCCATCTACTATATACCATCACCCAACCGAATAACCATCCTTTTGTCATATAAAAGGAGGTTTTGGGGTATCATTTCAAATATAAGAATAAGAACAGTGAAACTCTTCCTGATTTCACTTCCCCTCCTTGCCCAAGATTTTGCCTCTTTTTGTGAGAAATTGCCTCAACATTTCCCCATTCATCCTTTTCTCTTTCCATTCAATCCATTCCCTTCCATAAAGGTGACTATAAGATTGAGAGAAGAGGTCCATTCAAGGTGTACTTGGAGCATATTAAAGCTGAGCTTGGACCAGGTTCGCGGAACGGTGGCTGACTTAGATTGTAAGGTATAATCTTTGTATGATGAATAAAATTGTTGGATTTTCATGTCCCAAATAATGGTGTTTAATGTATCTTCATTGATATATATTTAGCATTTAATACCTAACCCTAACTCATGAATAGAATAACATTCTTGTAGTTTCTTGTTTTCATATCTTTGGATGTAGGTTAGCCTTGGCAGGAGACGTTCAGTCAGTGGAACTTTCAATCTTGAGGAGATCATCACCGGACGTAGGGATCAAAGGTATAGTTACCCGATCTCTTCTATTGTTGCTTTCTTTTGTTTTTTTTTGGGATGTTTGGGGTACAGTAAGATCAACTATATTTTAGACAATCATTTTCTTTGTCTGCATTTTAAACCCTAGTGCAGTTAAAGGGGGGTTTTCCCACTAGCAACTGGCAGGAGGCTCAGCCATTGTGATCGAACCGATGCTCAGGGTGGAGTGGATTTTCTAAGGAGCTCAGGGTTTTGGATAGCTATTAGGAGAAGATATTCTAGTTCGAGTTTTGTGCAAGTGTTGAGGATAGCTCCAGGTTCAGAGGGAGCTCCTAATGAGCACAGTGTGACGGAACTAGATGATAGTGATGGAAGCGAGCACTTCCCTCACTAAGAGGGAGTGTTATCTTTTTATCTCAGGAGGTACTCCACATGTTTTGTCTTGTATGCGGATGTAACCTTATGTTGACACTACTAGGCACATAACTTTGTAATGGGTTTTTATAAAGTTGTGATAAAGTGGTTCTTTTATTAAAGTGACTTTTTAACGAAGTGTACTTTCTAATATTAAAGTGACTTTATTTCATAAAGTGCACTTACGTAATAAAGTGAAATGTACTTTAATATTTTAAGTGATTTATTTTGAAGGGAAAGAATCATGGCCCTTGATCTTGTAAAGGGAAGATTAGATCTTGGCCATTGGATTTAGGGTTGGGGAAGGTGAAAAGACACTTGGGAGGTAAAAAGTCATCTTCACATTTTATAAAATAATGCATTGAGTAGTGTGCAAGACACATTGAGGAGGAGATTGAGAGAGATTTTCTGAGTAAGATTGAGAGAGGAAAGAGGGCAGCAAAGAGGGCACATTTCCCAAGAGAGAGTGGGCACAAATCCCAAGAGATTTTTTTGTTTTGTGAGTTTTGTAATTTACTACTGTGAGGGAGGCCATACTCTACGGATCCATAAAGTCCATACAATAGAAAAGAAGGCATGGAAATCGAGGCAAGTGTTGGCACGAAAATCAAGGAATCTTTGGATATTTGTTGTTGAAGGACAATCTGTATAGCAGCAGTTTGGCTCTGTTTTCAAGGTGCTATTTTTTCTAGGTGGGGCGCACGACAATACGAACTTGGCACAAAAATCAAGGTAGAAATTTTTGGGACAATTTTTGGTGTTTTGAGGTATTTTTCTCTTGGTTGGAATTTGTATTGTTTCTATTGATATGTACTTTCCTGAAGCTGAATAATAAGATCTCTCTCTCTCTCTCATTGGGTTTCCCCACATTGGGGTTTTCCCTGGCATTTTCCTAAATTTCTGAGTTATTCATGGTTGATTGAATGTTGTTCATTGTGTTTATTCCACTGCTAAATTTCTTAGAAATGTTTATTTCTACTTATGGTAATTTCTAAATGTGGGTTTAGACATTTCAGATTTCATACAAGACAGTTATCTCTAGGTTTCTAAGTGTATGACACAATTATTAGCTTGCTGATTTTTGTCATTAAATTTCTACATACACCCCCTTTTCTAAGGGATTTACCTCATATACCTAACTTCACCACATACAAATTGCATATCTATGTGACATTTATTCAAAAAAAATGCATATATACGCGACTGTTCCCATAGGAGCCCATGTATGCCTAAAAAAATGTAAGGCTTGAGCTTGTTGCTAGCGGGAAAATCCCCCTATTACTATACCATGTCAAAGTTATAGGACCAACACTAATCTCCCTTAAAAGACAATCCTATTTCTAAACTACCCCAAACTATCTGAACAGAAAGAAAAAAAGAGAAGAAGGAATAGTAAATGTACCTGTGGTCCTACGTCTGATGTAGACTTCCTTCAACCTTGTAGCTTCCTTAGCTGTGGGTCTCCTCCCAAAGATGACTTGCAAGAACACTTAGGCATACAATGCTACTAAGATACAACCTCTAATTATGCATGCTCATATTAAGATATAAACGTAGATACATTAATCAATAAATATATCAACATGCAATATATTGGGACAGGAAAAGGATTCTTTTATTCAAACTGAAGATTAAAATGTTACAACCTTCATGTCGACAATGCTCCATGAACCTGGTCTGGGCTCCTCTTACTGTTGCTCCAAGTGCATAATTCCATACTTTCCTCTCACAATCAACTAATCTCCTTAGGAAAATGGAAGGGATTGCATAAGATAAAGGGATTGAGAGGGAATGTTGAGGCCAAATCTCAGAAAAGGCTGCAAAACTTGGGCAATGAGGGGAAGGGAATTTGGAAGATTTTATCTGTTCTAATGCTTGATGATGTAATGGGACCCCAATACCTCCTTTTATATGACAAAAGGATAGTTATTCAGTTTGGGGATGGGCTACAATGGGTAAAATGGTTGGGAAACCTCCAATAGCCTGTAAATTCTACCGAATTCCTTACAACTTTTTAATGTTTGCAACTTCTGGAGTTAAACGTGGGTTGTTTATTATGTAGCTAGCATATGTATGTAGGATGTTTATTATGTAGAAAGAATGTGTATGTGGGAAGTAGTACAGTAGGGCGTGTACATGCTCCAAAAAATGGTTTTTTAAGAGAAAGTCTCAGTAGTAATTTGGAAAATTGTGCAAGTGGAAGGGCCAATGCCATGTATGCATAAGTAGGGAATTTTTGGGATATAAAATATGTCCCCTAATGTGTGAGTTCAGAAGAGCAATTGATGGCCAAAATACATTACAATATCTTTACCAGCACGGAGTGGAGTGAACCCGGGACTGAAGTTCGGGAGGTGCCATATGAAAAACAATAATAATCTCTATGAGGTGGGCATACCCATGCTCAGGATGAAATAATCATGGCTACCAATCAAATACACTGTACATCCATGTCATATAAATATATAAAGTGTCTCCATGAGTAATACACAGTGGATCTACATCTCAAAATCATTTGAAGATATACAAATGCAATATGTATCTTCAAGAAGCTAGTGACGTCTGCGGCTACAGATGAGTACTTCATAGCTCGAACAATGAGTTCAAGATCTTCAAAACTCATGTAGAAGTGATCTTGTGGGTTAGTGTCGGATCCATAGTGATGTGCCTATCTAACCATAGGTACCCTCCATGGAAGCATGATAGGAGGATTTTAATGTACGCATTAACCTCCTGAGGTTTGCCAAAGCGCGGTAGATTCATCACATTAAGGATCTTGGACCTCGCGATGTCCATGGTCCATGGATGGGGAACGATCTTCGACTTCCTCCCAGTCATCTTTCTCAGGTAGCGATGCGGTGCGAGCATCGCGTAATTCTTTTTGTCTCCCAGGTTGTAATCACCGATCTTCAGAGCTAGGATCTATCCTAATTGTGGGCCTATTGCGTGTATCCCCTTCAAGAGGTACATCATGATCAGTGTATAGTCGAAGTCCCTCGAGACACTATCACGACTAACCACGCCAGCCAGAGGTGAGATATAGTCAGGCAGGACTGACGGGATGAGCTTCGTGTTCACGAAGTCATCACGGTGCTTGCTTTGTTTCTCTGTCGCAGTTTGAGATGGCCTAGAGTGATGTGTTGTCGATGGGGATGCTTCCAATCCTTGTGTTGATGAGGCCTGTACTCTTGTGGAGATGAACTTCTCATCCATAAGGTCAATTAGAATCTCTTTTACAAAATTCTCTATTGCGTTGAAGTCGTCCGACATACACACTCGTAATCGGATATCTCGGGTAGATGACTGGTCTTCTCTGAGAAAGTGAATCGATGGCAAGGTATCAATAAACATAGTGCGATAGTAATCAACTCTCTCTAGGCTCGGGTAATCACAATTTGTAAAAGTGTCCTTGGTGGGACATGCAACAAACTAAATAGATAACAGAGTAATGGACTCCTCCAATGGGTAGGAATGCCTCAATCAATATGATTCCAACTGCCATGGCATGGTCCCAATGGTCCAAGGGCGATATTTCTGGAAATAAATGAATTTATAGCCGTTCTGGAGCGTCGTTCTAACGATCGAGACGCCTCCAATGGTCATATTTCTTTGTCGTGGAGAAGTGCCAATCTGTGTTGTTTTGTTATTCCAACAATGTTCAAGTTCTGCAAGCCTTCCTTCTGCGAAGCCCTCTCTGGAACCTCCTGCAATTTTTCTAGCTTTTCTTTCTTCTTACTAATCTTTCTTTCTTTCTTTCGTGTGATATGCATCTTTGGATTCCTCTTTCCGTTCTTGTTCTTATCTCTTCTTGGCATAGTAACTTCGCACTCCTGCGGGTCTTTTACAAGGTTTGAGGATAATACTTCTTCTCTTACTGGAGTAGGTGATCTACTCTCCTGCATGGATAAGTTCTTTAAGCCTTCTTGTGTTCTTTCAACTTCAACAGCCAAGTCTCTAGCCCTCAGTTGCTTCGATTTGTCCTCTTGTTCTTTTATTAAGTGTGTTATTCTTGTAGCCATGAAATCCCATAATTCTTTCTTTTTCCTTTCTGTAGCTTTTTCCTCTTCTTTCCTTGTGATCCGATCTTTCTCAATCCAAGTCTTACCTAACAAAAGTGGAAATGGGGTGTTGTTTTCAACAAACTTAATAACCTCAAATTCTTCTTTTGTCGATGTTCCATGAAAAATAACAGGTGTATGAGTAAGTATTGCACATAGGGTTATCATATTTCCTCTGAACAAGCTGATCCCTCCCAATGAAGGAACCATAGCAGACTTTCCCAAAATTTTCCAAGTACTTTCTGTCATAATATTCACTTGTGTGTCCTCATCCAATACACAATCTATGTTGAAGTCCCCTATTCTCGTCTCTATTTGCTTTCTGTCTTTCAAGATATCTAATAAATTGTCATCTCTGTGATCATTCATTGTTTCTTTCAACTGTAATAATATAGTCTTTGATTCTTTCTAGTTCTTTATCATATCCTTAGCTTCTTGACCTTCTTCATGGTTTTCTTGTCTCAGGTTCATCTTTTCAACTTTAGCAATCATTCTTGGACAATCCAAAACCTCATGACCAACATCTTTACAACAAAGACAAATAGGACCTATACCAGGGCATGCCTTATCAAGATGTCTTGGTCTTCTACAACTATAACAAAGAGTCAATCCTCTCTTTCTTTTAAACGATCCCCAACCTTTCCTGTACTGCGCACTGGGATCACAATGTTGTACCTGCAAAAAATTCTTTCTAGGGTCTTGCATCCATTTGTTAGTCCAAAATTTATATCTATGCATAGGAATAACATATCTTTCACTATTTCTATCAGATCTATTCATATCATATCTTATTTTTTCTATCTGTTCCCTAGTTTTTAGGCTAGGACAAAATCTATCAAACATACTTAGATCCATTCTTTCGAAGCAACAATTTCCACTTATCTTACCTTTATCAGAGCACAAATATTTTAAGATATTACCTCTTTTCTTCATATCAGACTTCTCTTCTTAGCATAGAGATTAACATGTCAAGTAAACTATTGCGCACTACAAGGACATATCTACACATAGAGATTTCTCTTTTCTTCAGTTCCCAGCAATCACAGTTTCAGGTCCCGACAACGGAACCATTTGTTGGCATAGAGGAAGACCCAGGGTTCAACGCTTCAACAACACACAAACAAAACCCTAACTACTGACCCTTTCGGAAACACCTGCGAAGTAGATGAAGTCTCACCCTAGGTAGAGGCAGGGGGGGTTGCAAGACTCAAGTGTCTACAACCTAGATGGGATACAGATCTGTGATCACAATACCTTAACACAACACTTAGCCAATAACATTCATCAAGTTATGAGTCTATTCACCTCGTAGATCTACCCTAAATGAATATCAGTGCAGTAAGGACCAATATCCTATACTTTCAGTCACTTAGCACATAACATTAACTCAGATTTAGCATTCATTCATATACTAAGCACATAACATTAATAGATCTATCTATCATTCATCAATATCAATGCACTAAGCAAGTAAACATATGAACAACAACAATACATCGCACAAAGCACACTAACACAAGATATACGTGGTTCACCCCCTACGTGGGGCTACATCCACCAATTCTTCGTCTTCTTTATTATCTTCTTTCAATCTTCTTACATTCACAGAGCCACAAAACCAACTCTGCATAGGACAGGATATCTGTGTGCACCCCGCCTATCCTCCTTCGTCGAGTATGTCAAAGCACAAAGCCCTTCACAATCTATCTCTACAAAGCCTTACACAGTCTATTACAATCACTTGCACATAGCTCTGCAAGTCTTATACAATACACACATAGCTAGAATCATCACTAAGACATTGGCCTATACAATCACATAGATCAAACTCTACAACATAGAAAAAACCAACAACAATGGGGCCTCTTATCTCGCTCAGCCACTTATTTATACATTACAAAAGGGGCCTAAACATGGGTAAACCCATGGTTTGACATCCCATACCCATTACATAAGGCCTAAACCCAAAAATCCCACAAAAGGGTGCAAGATCCCACGATCTCTGCTTCGCTTGGGTGCTTCGTCTTCTACTAGCATGTCGAAGTCCCAAAAGTGGTCAAACATGACCAATGTTTCCACAAAACTTGGTCAAGGGCCAACAGGGACCTACAACTCATGGTCAAGAAGTTGTCAAACGAAATCATAGACATGAAGAGAAGTGCAGGGGATAGAAACCAAGGCCAGAGGCCCTATAAGCCTTTCTTTAAAAGAAAACATCCTTTCAAATAAATTAAACCTCCCCCATCCAACTTAAACATCGATCTAGTAAATGTAGCATCTGACTCTTTCTGTACCTATCATCAAGAGAATCACTCTGAAATAGACTGCCCCCAATAGGTGCATGCCATGAATTTGATGGCCAACCAGTTTCTAGATGAAGTCTCCCTAACCAAACAATCAAGCAACTTGGTTATGAATATTGTCGATCAGGAAGAAGTTTCTCCACCGGAAGAGACAACCATGTTGATATGGGATCCTAACCTACCTATTCCTTCCAATGACCTATTTGAGGTTCAAGAACCACCCGCAGAAGTCTTGGATATGCAAGCACGAAGTAGAGGTCAAGCTGTCTCAAACAAACTTACTATTACCTCAATTTTGGGAGGGAGACCAACTCCCAATCACCCGAAAACACCTTTTTCTCCCCAAAGAAACCCTATAAAAGTCCATACTCGAGAATTTCCCAAGATAGATTACAACATAGTAGAATATTTGAAGAAGTTGAAGGAAAATATATCAGTTATGGGCATGTGTAGAATCCCTCAACAAAAAGACTTTATGTTACAAGCTTTGAAGTCAGTAGAAAATCCTACAACAAGCACTAAACAAGGATTAAATCTAACTCCCACAGACCTAAGGAATAAACCAACTGTGAATGCCTGCTCTGAAGATAGGAAGGGAAAACCTTTTGTCCCACTGTTCCTTTTAACGTTTGAAGTCTTCAAAGTAAACCTCCATAACTGTTTGGTCGACTCAGGAGCATCTTCCAATGTTATGCCATTGTCTACTTGCAAAACATTAAATGCAGTACCTCTCAAAAGTGACAAACATGTGATACAGCTAGGCAGAACCCAAGTGAAGGTCATGGGAGAACTCAAATATGTAATGATTAGAATAGCAACACACCCTAAATTTGTGCAAGTAATTGACATCATTGTAGTAGATATCCCAGAAGCTTATGGATTTTTATTGAGTCGAGATTGGTGTTAGAAGTTTAACAGATACTTTAGTACAAACTGGGATCACCTTTGGCTGCCATTAAAATGGCATGCAAATATGACCAGGATCAACAGGGAAAGATATCTAAAACATACGGACACTGACTTAGAAACCCTCAATGAACCCTCATCGACCAAATTCCTTGTGCTAGGCAATTATTCCTGTGACTCCAATTTTGAGAAATTCTCCCCCCTCTCATCTGATGTTCCCCTTACCCAAAACTATGAAATGATTTGTCAATAACCTCCGTTGGAAATCACAGAAAAAACAGTAAAGGAAGAGGGAAGTGACAAGAAGAGGAAGCTAATAAGTTTTTCCCACAAGTTTGGACCTTATACTTTGATGGCTCTAAAATGCAAGAAGGTTCTGGGGCAGGGTGCATCCTCACTGTTCCAAAAGGTAAACGACATTTTATGTCCTATAGACTAGAGTTCGAATGCACAAACAATACTGCTAAATATGAAGCTCTAGTACAAGGGCTAAAAAAAGCCATGGACTTTAAAGTTAAAGAATTGAAGGTCTTTGGAGATTTTGAAATCATTGTTATACAAGTAAGGAATATTGTACATTGCAACTCTCCACACCTAAAGAATTACCAATAGGAAGTGCATAGGCTAATAGAGCATTTTGAAGCTTTCAACATTACAGTGGTCCCCAGAGAAAAGAACATTCTTGTTTATTCCTTGGCCACCGTTTCTTCAAGGATATCACCTCTAGAAGATTATGAAGCCTCCCAGTTCACTGTGGAATTTCTCTACAAACCATCGGTGCCCAACAATATTTCTAATTGGAAGGTCTTTGAAGGAGATGAACAGATCATAAACTTTTTGGCTAACCAAGATAATTTCAAAGAATTGGTTATTGATGATGAAGTATTCCAGGAACATTCAACATAAACCGATCCTCAGACAGATCAATCGATTGACAAATCGAAGTCTCACATGATACCGAAGGGAATAGCCAATTTAGAAAACCTTTTTGACCTAAGGGAAATATTTAAGGGGTCAAAAAATGCGAAGACTAGTAGTTCCTGTCCCATACATGAAACTATAAATCTCGGAACCCCGAAAAACACACAAAAAAGTAAACCTCGGCAAGACAATATCTAAAGAGGAAAGGAAGGCCTATCTCAAAATTTTTATACAATATCAATATGTCTTTTCATGGTCCTACCAAGATCTGAAAACTTATGATACCTGTATCATTCAACACACTATCCCTTTAAAGGCTGAAGTAAAAGCCTTCCAATAGAAGCTACGGAAGTACCAACCATTCCTGGAGCCCCTCATGTGTCAGGAGTTAAAGAAACTGTTAGATTCCAAAATTATCTTCCATATTAGACACTCTTCCTGGGTAGTAAACTTGGTTCTTGTAAGGAAAATGTCTGGGGAAATCCGCCTATGTGTAGATTTCAGAAATATCAACACAACTTCAGAAAAGGACAACTACCTAGTCCCACCAATGGATAATCTCCTGTAGACCATGTCTAGATCTGAGATTTTCTCCTTGTTGGACAGTTTCTCAGGTTACAACCAGGTTCTAGTTTCAGAAGAATACCGCTTGAAAAACAAATACCGAACCAAGTGGGGAACCTTCGCTTACAAACGCATGCCCTTTGGGTTAGTCAATGCAGGAGGGACCTTCCAAAGGGACATGGACGTAGCATTTTGGGGACTAATCAACAAGTGTGTGGTAGTCTATTTGGACGAGGTGACTATGTATTCAAAGAAAAAAGAAGATCACATCCAACATTTAATCCAGATTTTCGAAAGGTGTAGGAAATACGATATATCCTTAAACCCTAAGAAAACTATTTTCAGTGTCGAGGAAGGTAAGTTTTTGGGCCACATTATATCTCTAGCAGGAATTTGCATAGATCCAGAAAGGATTAAATCTATAGATCAACTTTCATTACCTCACAACAAAAAGGCTATGCAATCGTTCTTCAGGAAAATCAATTTTGTGAGGAAATTCACCCCCGACTTCGCGGAAACTATCAAACCCTTACAAAATATGATTCATAAAGATGTTGATTTTAAGTGGGATGATGAACGAAAGAAGGCTTTCAACAATATTAAGACTGCAATATCTCAATCCCTAGTATTTCGAAGCCCCGATTTCAACAAATATTTATTCCTATATAATTTCGCCTCTGACCAATCGTTAGCCACAGTATTAACTCAGAAGGATGACGACAATAACAAGGCCTCAATGTCATTGATGAGCACTAATATCTAAGGTGAAAAACTAAATTATCCTAATATAGACAAGCTGACTTATGCGGTATACAAGACAGTAAAAGATTTCAGATCTTACATCCTCAAGAACCATACCAAAGTCATTGTCTCTCACCCTACAGTCCAATCCCTATTTACTCAACAGGAAATGGGTGAGAGAAAAGGCAACTGGATGGCAGTAGTCCAAGAATTTGACCTAGATATGAAACATGCTAAACTGGTTAAGGGACAAGGGTTATGCAAACTAGCATCTGTAACCCAGGACCACGTAAATGAAGACCCCATATGGGAGAATGAATTGGAATTATGGTGTGGTGAATCTTCATACATTTCCCCAGGGCAAGAGTCTTGGTATGAGCAATTGACCTATCTCCTACATAACGGGACTTTCCTAGAAAACCTAAACCCTAGGGAAAGGAAAGCCCTCAGGTTAAAATCCACACAATATCGCCTCATAAATTCAATACTCTTTTGTGTTAATTATGATGAGGTACTTTTAATATGTCTCGAATGTGAAGATGCAAACAAACTTCTGAAGGAGCTCCATGATGGTGCTATCAGTGGAAATTTTGTAGGAAACACCACCACTCATAAGATATTGAGAGATGGCTATTATTGGCCTACTTTGTTCAAAGACACTCACACATATGCTAGAAATTGTAAGATTTGTCAAGTGATTGAGGGGAGGGAGAAGAGAGAAGTTGTCCCACTTCAACCGGTGGTCGTTTCTAGGCCATTTGAGAAATCGGGGTTAGATATCATAGGAGAAATTACACCAAGTTCCTGAAAACAACATAAATACATACTTACTACCACTAATTATTTCACAAAATGGACAGAGGCCATCCCTCTGACTCATGTAAACGAGAAGGTGGTAATACAATTCATAGAACAACAACTAATCACAAGGTTCGATGTCCCTTTTATCCTTGTTTTTTATAATGCAACTTACTTTTCTTCCACCTTATTAACAGAGTTTTCTCTAGACAAAGGAATCATAATTAGATACTCTGCAAATTATTATCCACAAGGAAACGGAGTGGCAAAATCAACTAGTAAGAACCTAGTGAGGATATTGAAGAAAACGGTTGCAGACAACCAAAAGAATTGGCATAATATACTCCATAATGCTTTATGGGTAGATAGAGTTACACCCAAGGAAGCTATAGGGAATTCCCCATACTTTCTAGTATAAGGACAGGAAGCCATTCTTCCGAACAGACTATATCTTCCATTTCTTCAACTTGCTCAAGAGTCAAGAGGACATCCCTCATCAGTCATACAACAAAGAATTGACACCTTGCTCATGTTGGAAGAAGAAAGGGATAAATATAAATCAATGTTCATAGCTCACCAACAGATAGTTAAAAGGTGGGTTGATAAGCATAAGGCTAAAAAAAAGAATTTTGAAGTAGGATACTTAGTCCTAAAGAGGGAAAGAGCAAATGAGCCTAAAGGAAAACATTCTAAGTTTCAGAATCTATGGCTCATACCTTTCTAGGTGGCCGAGAAGAATGGGGTAGGCACCTATCGACTTCAAAATCTGAGGGGGGAACCTGATGCCCTCTCGGTGAATGGCCAAGCTCTAAAACAATATTTTCATTAAAAAAAAAACAAAAAAAAAAACTTGTGATGTTTATTTCAATTGCGAAACACATTTTTGTTTTATCTTTTTCTATTTTACTTCTGTTCTTTTGAATATGGTGTTTAGCAAGACAATGGTTGACCTAAAATCATGTGATATGACAAACTCTATTCCTAACTCATCGCTCACATACAACACAAGAAACATTGGGGAACCTGCGGTTGTTTCGAAGGGTCCTCTATTTAATATGCGCAGATGAACAACTATGGAGAAGTGCAGAGGTGTTTGCCTGGTGGTTTGGTGAAACCTTAAGGGAAATATGGTAAGCCGGAAAGGACTACTTTCACCTCAGAGACAGAGCTAGTGAATTTCACCTTAACCATTTCATTTTGCAAATAAAAAGCGTCCTCCTTTCCCACTCACTTAGGGAACTCTACTGAAATAAAATAAACTATATCAAATGAGTGAAAATTAGGAAAGGGTATGAAGATAACTCTTTCGGGCCTATGGATGCTTGCTGGTAGCGGAGCAAGGTCTATGACATTGGGGTGACTCCGTCGGGGCTATGGACGCTCGCTGGCAGTGGAGCAACACCGTAGCAAATGAATAAGGGTAACTAAAAGGCCTAGTTCCAGTGAATTCTTTACTATTCTCTTGTTAAAGGGGGTGTGAGTCAAGGTTACAAGAAATGAAGGTTGAATAAAGGTTTCAAACCCCACAGGCAGGCCCTGATGTATCAACTGAGGAATTTCAAATGCAAGGGTAAAAGGGCTTTGATTAAAAACCAGTTAAGTTCTTCACCAACTTTGGCATCAGTCGAGCCCGAGGGAGGAAACAGATTCTACTTTCACCCAGTAAGTATCCATTTGTTGAGCACTCAACACACCCTAAAAAGCCCATGTCAATTTTTCACTTTTTGGGTACCACTTGATCTTTACACTATCTGATTCGAGTTCCTTTTGAGAAATGCTTTGTGTTTTCTTGTTCTCTTGACTGTCATTTTCTATTCAGGTTTATTTTAATTTATGAAGCCCCATGAATTAAAAAGGATTAACACTTAAATAAAGAATCAATAGCCAAAACACTTCACCCGACATGCTCAAAATTCAGAATCGGAAAGAATTCAAAGATTGAAAATAACCACTCGAGAAACCTCAATTGCAGAGCGCTGATATTCATCGTTATTGGCAAAAGGAAGTTTTTGTTTTACGAAAAAAATCGCATAAGAATATTGTCGATAGCTGATCTTCTTCGACATCGATAAACGACGAGGGGAATAGGCGTTAACGAAGATAGAAACAATATCGTTGATAGTCGATACCCTGCATGCTTATCAGAATCGGGGAAAATCGAAAAGGATCGCAACAAACATTCTGACCATGCTAAAGAGTTTTCCCGATCACCGATCCCTGAAGTGTTTCGACATCGGGAGTTTTCGAGGAAGCCAAATCCGAAGAAAAACACATGATAGGTTTATTGTCGATCGTTGACCCCCGATGCCTTTTTCCACATTGGCTAACCCAGGTTTATTTTAGAACACACAACTTGAAGAAAGTCCCGACTCCGATTTATACACATGAATTAGGGCACCGGTATTCAACGCCACATGTCTTTTCTAGATTGGAGAATCATACGGTCTAGTTTCTACCCCGAGTCATTCTTGGTTCCCTAGGTCCAGGTCACACCTCTGAGTCAACCTTACCATGAAAACATTATACGATGAGATTGATCGGTGTTAGATATTTTTTTAGGGACATCGACAAAAAAAAATTTAGCGCATTATCGATCCCCGATCCACCCACTAAGAAAGCGACACGATGGGACGTTTTAGCATTAGATATGATTAGATTTTGAGAATTTAAGGGGCTAATTAATACCAAATATCTCATTAGTGGACACCTCATGCGTTAATCAAAACATCCATTTCAAATCCCCGATATACCACATCACCCTTCACGCCTCCGCTGTCAACCCACGATGAATTTAAGTTGCAGAGATTCAGTGGAAGATTTGTTTAAAATTCACTCATCACCCGAATTGAATTCCTGATGCGACATAATAAATTCTTCTCTGGTTTAAATTCTCTTGAATCATTGTAAATGAAATCATTCTTCATGCAAATAAATTTGGAGCATCCAAAGAAGCAAGATGAGAAATTCAAAAGTTTCAGAGATCCCGTGAGTATCAAATAACCAGGTTTAGTGAGTTTCATAGGTATGTACCCAAGTTTGTGGATTTTACATGGTTTCATTTCATATATTTTTATTTGGTTATGTTTTTTACACTGTGTTTGAAGGATTATTTTAATTGTAGGAATGATGCCACCAATAAATCCAACCACTAGACAATCGCTAAGGGCACCGAAGCTGAAAGAACTAGAGGTAGGATAAGGCTCTTCTCCAAGAGCCGCAAAATAATTAGAATTTATTCTGAGGCCAGAGCCAGACATTAAGACATCTACAAAGAAGGATTTCATTCAACCTCCCACCTTTGGAGACATAGAGGCAAGCACAAGGACCAAGGCAACACTCCCACATTGGGGAGAACTCTTCAAAAACACCAGCTTGGAGGAATTCCTGGAATATATCCCGCATAGTGACCCAGATGTTATAAATATCGATGATGAGGTATTTCCAAATATCCGACGGTCGTACCTGCACATGGTAGCAAGAAAAACACCTTTGTTTCTTTGTGTCGAACTCCTGAAGTGGTTTGTTGACCACATAGACACGCAAAGATGTTTGATCAACGACGACAATGGTGGATGTGTCAGAGTGTTCCTTCCGGTGGAGGTCCAGAAGTATTACAAACTTAGAGACCCTGAGGAGTGACTAAACACATATTTCATTGTAAAATTCTATGAGTTCCATGACACCAACTGGGTGATGGCCTCATGGTGGAGAGAAGATAAGAAATACACAAACCAGAGTACCAGTTGGTACCAGACGACCAACTTAAGGGAGCCATACATCTACCTGATGGCTCTCATCTTCCGATTATATGGGGAGAAGGAATGCTCTAGATTTTATGAGGCATGGATGCCTCTAGCTTACACAGTGGCCATCTCCGAGAGCGTTTTCAACTGTGGAGCCATCATCTCTAAGAAACCGAGCATCTTCATACAACAGGCTCAGACACCAAAGGAAGGAGAGACACCAACTTTCTACATGGATTCATATTTACTTGATGCCATGTGTTCTAGAAACATTTTTGCAAGCATGAACCTAAGATGGCACATCGCAGAACTCCCAGTCCATGTATATTTCAACATCCTATGGGATAACATATACAAGAAATCCTATTCCCTCATTTGCGATGAATTCATCGCACGTATTTATTTCATTCTTTTCAAGAAAGAATGCCCAATACTATCAGTTGCGACCAAAAAGATGATATCAAAGGTAGGCCACTAGTACTTGGACAAGTGAGACAAATACATCAAGGTGTTCGGGCCACCGGAGCACCACATATTTTTCCAGCATATGTTCTTGATCGGCTTGTAGTGGGAGAGATATGTTACCAAACTGTCCTGCAAGGCTACAATGCCACCCTGGTCAAGGATAAAAAATAGGCGTTTATATGGATTCCATGTCAGTTTCTACTTGGTGAAGGACACCACTCAAGCCAAGAAAGAAGGGATGAGCCAATTGGAGTTCAGATCCTAGACTGATTGATTCCACAAGCATGACCCAAAGGGTCTGGTCTTGAAACATGCTTCGCAAGTGTCATCCTATTGGCCATACACCCATGACAAATTTGAAGATGAAATATTCACAGAAAATTCCCAAGACTGGGACGAGGTGGTGGCAAGGATGACTAACCCCAAAATGACCAGGTTCAGAGCCATGAGCCTGGATGAACAGATGACAACCATAGAGAAATTGTCTCAAGATGCCCTCAGATCTAGAGAGGAAATGATAGCAACTGAAGTAACAGAGGTTCCCTTGGTAGTGGCTGAAGCAACAGAGGTTCCCTTGGTAGCGGTCGAAGTAGCAGTGGTTCCCTCGGTAGCTCTAGTGCAAGACAAAGGTTTCCATATGACACAGGACGCGTGGGAAAAGGGGTTACTCATGATAGAACATGTGCAATGAATAATTGATCAGCTGTGAGACAACCCAGACCTCATAGGAATGACAGAGTCCCCTCCCGATAACCTAGATGGAAGCCAAATGGGCACAAGCAGCCCTGAATTAATAGACATTGATGAAATCATCAGGTTAGATGAACCTGAATTCACAACACCACCGACTGGATCACCGACGGGTGTTTCAGCTCAGATAGAGATAATCGAAACATCAAGGAGAGAAAGTACACCAAATCTTTTCATCGAATTAATAAACATCTATGATTATGAAGAAATCCAAGAGGTACCCCTGGTGACCCCTGTACAAATCATAGAAGAAAAGGAGCTAGGGAAGGCATCCTCTCCAGCTCACAACACTCAAATTTTCCTCCCAGAGAATGAACAAGAGGTCAAAAGTGTCTTAGACACTAATTTTCCTGATGCACCGAAGACCCAAGAGGATGGTTCGAGGGTCAAGTCGGTTTCAGGCGAGCAAAAGGAAGAAGCTCCACAACCAAAAATCGACGTCTCAATGGACAACAATCAAGTAAGTACCGAGACTACCCCTGATGCCTCAATTTCAATTAGTACTCAAATTCCCAATGAGAAACAAACAAAAGCCAGACCTTCAGGACGCATAGAGGAAGTTCAAGAACCCAGCCTTGAACAAATATGTACCATCAGGAGCCTGGGAAATATGCTCACCTGGGGAGATCAACAAATCCCCGAACCTGTGGACGAAGTAGCCGAAATACATGCCATCGCTTATGACTAGAAAATAAAATATATTGTGCAGAGAACCACCAAGAAGAGGAGGATCACTCTAGATCGATCCATCCTCATCACCATGGAGGAAAATTTGATAAATAATGAGCATGCAAAAACATATGAACTTATCGACGTGGGGATGGAAATAACAGATGCCACCCTGGACAGATAAGAAAAGGATGAAGAGGAGTTGGTTGTTGCTCTGAAAGAATTGGAACATTTTCACCACTTGGTGAAGTATTACCAGGACACTACACCGGCCGCAGTGTTCCTAAGGAGAAAATTCAAGGAGGCCTACAACAAATTTACAAATGAATGACACCTATTCACTGCAAGGATAACCAAGCTTCAATAAGACACCCTCATGGCACTGGTGATGTGAAAGTATATGGAGAAGTGGTACGAGAAAGCACACCAATCCATGGAAAGGGTCGGCTATATCGGTGTGGTGCAACAAGGTCGAGACACCGAAGAGCACAGAATCTAGGTGTTAAACGAAAGTAGCATCGACCGCATAAAGAAATAGGCTGAATATTGGGTAAAACTGGCTTAGGAACCTCATTGAGAAATCCAAGAGAAATGGGTCGAGTGTGAGAAAATATGGACCAAGATAAACCGGGCAATGAGAGAGATTGGCCTCCACGAATTCGGCACACCCGATGACTTTGTTGACTTGCACGACATAGTCAAATCACACATTGAACAAGACTCATCATGGGCTGCTGAAGTAGAAAAGGTGACAGGCATGGTGCCAGGACAGGTGTAGTAGTTCATGGAGCACCTGATCAAAGCTCTAGACATGTTGCAACAGTTAAGTTCCATAGTAGTCAAGTATCATACACGAGTAGTAGAGATAAGAGAGATTCTTTCAACCCCAATGGAACAATATAGATTCCCATATGCCAACACATGCAAGGATATCTTCATCAAGTGGTTAGAGTACGAGAAGAGTCACCCACTTAAGTGAGATCCTGAGATGAGTCTTAGAAAGACTGATAGAAGAAAGAGCCATGTGGCGAGTTTTGTTTTACTTAGTTTCACTTTAATAGTTATTTTTATTTAATAGTATGTTATAAATAGGAGGATCGACCTATTAGTAGAGGTTGATGGTTGTTGCAAAGACCCTCATTTTTGGATTTTGTTAAGAACTATTTCAGAGCTTCCTTAATTGAGAAGTCATGTTTAGGACCAGAGACAAGTTTGTGTTTTTTCATCAAAAGCGTGTATGATTGGATGTGGAGAAGAATTATTTCTTATTTCGTCTCATGAATGGATGATGTAACAAGCAAGAGCTACTAAATCTATTGATAAGTTATCTAATTCAATGTTTTACATTTCTTGTCTTTAATGATGAAGATAAATCGTTGTGTTATTATGTGATTGATGATTAGATTTAAGTGAATTATTTTACTTACCATCATTTATCGCATGCATGTTTTCTTCTAATAAATTGTATCTCAGTAAGTAATTGGAATACCAACACGATTAATGTATTAGTACTAGGCCTGTGGTAGAGAATCATTGTCTGCATGCTAGAGTGAAAGGGTTATCCCAAGCTCAGCCTCTTCTCTAGTAGTTAAGATTGTTCCCACTTTGTTACCTAGTTGGTTTATACCGGCTTTTATCTTATATCGGTCCCACCTAAGAGAAAATACAAAAAAGAGAACGTCTGAACTGAAGGAAAAACCTTCACAAGAAAACGTATATCCCATTGATTAATTGGTCGGATCACAAGATCTGGAGATCCATTCCACCATTAAACATTTCAGAGTCTAATTGGGCCTCGGTGGCGGGTTTGGTTCCTGTAGTTGAGTTAAATGGATTTAGGACCCATCAACACGTTCTTTCTTTTATATTTCTTCTTTGCCTCGGTCTGCTAGTTGTCCTTTGGAGTTTTCGATTGCATACTATGTACATCTGACGTCTGGGTTACAGGGGAAGTCGAACTAGGAGTTTGGCTGGCCACAAACTGTTGAATCGACCATTTCTAAAGTTGATTAGAAAACATATATGTGGACTTTCTTTGTGCTAAGCCAACAATGCCGTTAGAATGAGGCCCAAACTTCTGTTTTTATTTTTTGGGAGTTGACCGCAGTGCATCTGGTAATATCTCGTATAGCATGCCAAATTGAGAGTAAAGCAGCTCTAGCTGTTGGGCTCTCATAATAGCCTCTTCTTCAAAAAACACCCCGGACGTTACTACATCTTTGGACACACACGAAACCAAAGACTTTAAGAACCACTCAAGCAAGAAAGAAGGAGGGAATTTAACCTTAATTAATCTCTTTCGTCATCTCCATTCTCAGATATGATCCGAGATATGGTTAGCCTTTGTCTGTTTGAAGTTGGCCAGCAACTCGGTGTCAACAGTGTATCTCACTGGAAACTGGAAATGGTTCAGGAAAACCATAGACAGGTCATTAAAGTAATAATACTTCGAGCAGTCAAGATCAATATACCATTTCAATGAGTTAGATGATGATCATATTTCAATGAGTTAGATGATCAACACAAGTGAAAATTTGTCACATGATCACCTGGTTCTTAGCCCGGTTTTCCCTCAAACTTAGGAATGTCAGAAGGCAACTTAGTCGACATCGGGGGCCAAAGCGAATCGTGACAGATTGGGTCATTTAACAATATCAATAGATCTGGCAAATGCAAATTTGTCAAAAAGGGTAGTTTCGGTTGTGGAGAATTTAGATGAAAAGAAGGGCTTGGATTTTGACTGGCACCAGGTTCCCAGGAAAAGTTGGACTACTGGCCAGGACTTTGGTAGAAACTGTGGCCCTAACCAGAAAACAGAACCTGTGTTTGTTGTTGCATCATCGGCTGACTCCCGAAGTTAGATGACATAGCTTGCATAGGGATTTCCCCCTGTGTAGTGTTCCTGGGACCTTGGTTGGGGATGCCCCCAGCTGATCTTCTAGGCATAGGTACTGAACTTTTCCTAGGGTACCATTGAGTATGGAAGGGTTTTCCTCCGACCAACATTCCTGATGAGGGAAAACCCTGCGAAGGATTCCAAAGACCCTGAGTGGAGTGAACTCTTTTCATCTCTCCCTATGAAGGAATAACACTTTGCATAGGATTTGTTGACCAAATATAGGGTTTCCCCCAGTCGAGAATGCGGAAGAAGAAAAGGATTTATTTCCAAATGCTCCAAACAAAGAAAATGGAATTGATCCCACTGGTGTCATGTAGGATGAAGGTCCCAAACTACTTCCACTAAACAAACTATAGTTTGCATGAGGCTCGATCAGATGTTGAAACACGCCACCGAGCGAAGGGGACAGAGGAGGTATATGACCCCCACCGTAAGGAATTTCATTAAACGGATCAGTGGTGCCCACAATGGATCATTGCAAGGAAGCATTAATAGAGCTCCATGCCCCCAAACCTATGGTCTATAAATTAGAATAAGTAAGAACTAAGTTCGAGTCAAAACCAAGCATCTCATACGAGAAGGGAGCGCCCGACACATTTTGAATGAAGAGAACAATGGTCAAAACCGGTGAAGGAATTGAACCACTACCCGAAGTAGTGGGGATCGAGACTGTTGTGGTCCTGATAGGAAGAGGTCGGGGAGGAGGTGCAACACCCCCTCCTGCGGTAGCTGCAATATGAGTATGAGGACTCCCTCACGAAATAGAAATGGATGCTTCCGCCACCACTCACCAAACGAATTTTTGTTTGGGTGAAGTTACCTCGAGAGGCACTATCTGTATTAGAAGCGGTGCCAATAGATCGGTGATTGGAGGATTTAATGGCTTGAAACCTTTGGTCTTGAGGTCAGAAATAATGGATTCCTCTGGTGCTAGAAAGTCTTCTCTTGGAGCTGGCTCGAGTAAAGTTTCATGTGCTCTGGTAGCTTTGAACGATCCTTCTTGATCAAGCCTGCGCCTCAACAGTGGCAGAGGTGGCTCCAAAGTAACCGGTGTCAGGACCTAAAACCTACGCGATCATCAGAGATGTTGATATTCCACTGTGATAAAGTGACACTGCAAGGTTTGGCTAGTGTTCAACACAAATCAAACACACTAAAAGTTCCTAAAGGTAAATCAAGGAGACAACGAACTAGTAGGAAGAATAGTTACGTTAGTCGACACTAGAGAAATTTTCTAGTGCAAGTGTAACTTGAACACAAAAAAACCCTCCGCGTATATTTTGCAAAGTGCGACCCAACATATTCTCTAGGTACCACGGTATACCCCCACATTCACCTGTGTAAGTCCATAAAAAATTGGCAACTAGGTTGCCACCTCACAGTGAGTCACCAGGCGGGTACAGTCGAAAGTCAAGCAGATCATAATGAGAAGGATAACAAGTCCAAATCCCTTCAAGGGTACCAAAGGAAATTGTTCCAGAATACAACTGAGGATCTTGAATGGTTTTGAGGTCCATGAGGCTCTGTAGTCAAATATGATCAGTGTGTTTCCCGGGAAAGACCCTCAATATACAATGTCCACTACATTTGGTCCGGATTTGGAGGGGTTATCTCCACTACCTTTCCTTACGCGACCTCTTGTTTATCCCCTATGTTAGAGGGGGGTCTCATCTGAATCTTACAACGTTGGACTTTAGACACTCCCTATCTCAAACTCCAATGTTTTTTTTAAATGGCCTTGAAGAGTTTCCTCCTCACACCTATTTCAAGGCCCTAAAAACCTAAACTAGTTGGTGAACCCTACAAACAAGAAATTCTAATAGATTTTAATTTAAGCATTGATTCTATAGGCTTGATTTACATAAAGGAAATGAAAGTGAAAATAGTGGTGTTTGGAAGAGACAAAAACAAAGAAAACTTTTTAAAGCAATCTAGATACTTCAAAAAATTAAAGCAAAATCTTGTAAAATCTTTGTGAAAATCAACTTTTCAAATTAATGTTTTAAGATCTTATAACTGGAAGTTTCCTAAAAAACAAATTCCTTTCGTTTCGCGATGAAAAACTACTTATATTTTCAGGAAAGAAAGAAAGAACTTTGAAACTGAAACTCTTTTTGTTTCCAAACAAACAACCTATGCTATACTACTAAACTAAATATTAATTTTTTTTATTATTTTTTTAACTGCTTTAACATGAAAAACTAAATTGAAAATTCCTTTTTTGTTTTTCAAAGCATGGAATAGGAAAAAGAGAGAACTGAAACCAAGATTGACAGAGACCCTAGACCTGTTGCATAAACACAGAGATTCAAAAGAATCCAATGGAGGATCTAAAACTTGAAATTTTACTCTAAACCTCTAGGGAAAAAAAATAAAACCAAGAAAAAAGTTGAAACCAAATCATTAACCCAAGCTAAGGCCACTAACAAAGACTCTGTAAAAGTCTAAGAAATCCCTGAGAAGCCCAAAGCTTCTGTTAGGAAAGAGACTAGCTCCTTTTTTTTTTAACACCTTCAAGACACAGAGACGCGGGCTATTGAACCAGCAGCCTGCATATGTATGCAGGTTGTTTACTGTGCAGACGACGTATGTACGTGATCTGAGCCAAAGAAGATCACATACACCTATGAGATTTTTCAAAAAAATAAAAAGACTTGGCAGACTGACTGAGCAGGGAAAGTTGGTAGGCACCTTGACAGTGACCAGAGACATTAAAAGACTCAGTAAACTTGATAAAAACTCAAAAGGAAATAGAGAAACCAAAAAAACTTTCACTAAGACCCTAAAGAGACTCCCCGGTGGAGTCGCCAATTCTCCTAGCAGGAAAATCCCCATATTACTATACCGGGTCAAAGATATAGGTATAGCATTGATCTCCCTTAAAAGAAAATCCTATTTCTAAACTACCCCAAACTATTTGAATAGAAAGACAAAAAGAGAAGAAGGAAGATAAGTAAATGTACCTATGCTCCTACGTCTGATGTAGACTTCCTTCGACCTTGTAGCTTCCTTGGTTGTGGGTCTCCTCCCAAAGTTGACCTACAAGAACACTTAGGAATACAATGATACAAATATACAACCTCTAATTATTCATGCTCATATTCATATATAAACGTATATACATTAATCAATAAACATATCAAGACGCAATATATTGGGACAGGAAAATGATTCTTTTATTCAAACAAAAGATTAAAATGTTACAACCTTCGTGTCGGCAATGCTCCGCGAACCTAGTCCGGGCTCCTTTTACTACTGCTCCAAGTGCATCATTCCATACTTTCCTCTCACAATCAACTGATCTCCTTAAGAAAAAGGAAGGGATTGCATAAGAGAAAGGGCTTGAGAGGGAATGTTGTGGCCAAATCTCAGAAAGGGCTGCAAAACTTGGGAAATGAGGGAAGGGAATTTGGCAGAGTTTCTCTTTTCTAATACTTGATGATGGAATGGGACCCCAAGACCTCCTTTTATATGAAAAAAGGATAGTTATTCAGTTTGGGGATGGGCTACAATGGGTAAAATGGTTGGGAAACCTCCAATAGCTCGTAAATTCTACTGAATTCCTTATAACTTTTTAATTTTTGCAACTTTTGGAGGTAAACACGGGCTGTTTATTATGTATCTAGCGTATGTACATGGGTTTTTTATTATGCATAAAGAGTGTGTACGTGGGAAGTAGTGCAGTAGGATGCGTACATGCTCCAAAAATGGTTTTTTAAGAGAGAGTCTCAGCAGTAATTTGGAAAATTGTGCAAGTAGAAGGGCCAATTCCATGTATGCATAAGTAGGGCATTTTTAGGCTATAACACTTGCCTCATGGATGCCATTATGTTCTGGTGGTTTAGTCTTCTTCATCCACTTCTGAAAGTGTCCAGGTTTCTCTGTACTTGTACTTTGAGATTCCATCCTTTCAACATTCTCTTCCTTCTAAGTTACATGTGCTCTTCTTGTCGTGCTACATGAAGCACTCCTCATTGAATTTCTCTTTGAATTCTAGCAATCCTAATCTTTGTGGCCAAACCCACTGCAACTGTAACATCTCATGGTGTGACAATGAGCAGAAATGTGTCCCACTTGATTACATCTCCAACATCTTAAGATGTTGAATATTCCAACATATTTCCATGCATAATGTCTACATTCCAAAGCTTTGTGACCATATTCATTACATGAAAAATATTTTCATACCTTTTCTTTGGTTTCCACCTTGAAGGTGTGTCTCTTCTGAATTTTCTTTGAGATGTAGGACTTGCTTCTTTACTTCCACCTTTTGAAAATGAGAAAATGAAGTACTTACCTCATGCTTCTTAGAAGTGATAGCTTCAAAGTGTGTTTCTTCCTTGTTGTATCCAAGACCAAATTTATCATTAAGTGATCTTTAACAAATCAAGATTTCATCAAGAATTGTTGAATTGTTCATGAACCTGTTTGACTTCTTTGCTTTCCTTCTGGATTCTTCAATTTGGGTCTTCAGATTGAAATTGAATTCAAGGATTTTTCTAATCTCATCATCTACCTTCCTCTTTTATTCTACTTGACTAATTATATCAGTCTTTAGTCTCTTGATCTCTTCTTCTTGTTTCATGAGTATTTTCCTTAGTGCCATGGTATTTGTAGTTTTCTAGGGTTTCCTTAATGTATTCATCAAAATTAGGAACAACGATTGTGGACCACCCATTATAATTGTGCCCAAGAAGGATGGGACTTGGAGAATGGGTTGAATATTAGTAGGGTTTAATTCGACCAAGTACCTCACCTTGTGGGTCACCCATCATAATTGTGCCCAAGAAGGATGGGACTTGGAGAATGTGTATCGATTATCGGGCATTAAACAAGATTACACTAAAGAATTTGTACCCCCTTCCAAGGATTGATGATCTATTGGACTAGTTGCAACATGCCAAGTATTTCACTCATATGGATTTGAAATTAGGATATCACCATGTACGAGTCAAAGAAGAAGATACCTAGAATATTGCCTTCAAGACAAGGAAAGGTTTGTATGAGTGATTGGTTATGCCATTAAGTTTATGCAATGCACCAACTACATTTATGAGACTAATGAATGGTGTTTTACACCCTTATCTAGATTCATTTTTTATTGTCTATTTGGATGATATATTGGTTTATAGTGCTACCTGGAAGGAGCACATGTCACATCTTATGTAGGTGTTAGAGACTCTGAAAAAGCACTAGTTTTTGGCTAATATCAAAAAATGAGAGTTTTATCAATAGTGCTTGGTTTATTTGGGGTATGTGATCAGTCGAGGGGAGCTCAAGATAGATCCCACAAAGATGGAGGCCATCATGAAATGGCCAGTTCCTACAAATGTCACTGAAGCTAGGAGTTTTGTTAGGGAAGTGAAATACTTGAGGAAGTTCATAGCTTCATTTCCAATAGTATCTGCACCATTCCATGCCATAATATCCAATGGGGGAAGAATTAACATAAGGCCTTTGATGATCATAAAATAAATACTAGTAAAGAACCAGTGATCATGCTGCCAAATTTGCAAAAGCCTTTTGAAGTGAAGTGGAGATAGAATCAAGTGGGTATTCCATGGGAGAAACACTGATGTAGGGAGGAAGGTTTTGGAATACTGAGAGTGGGGGTGAATCATTATGATCACTAATACCACTTTTAACCACAATATATTATCTTCAACTTTATCAGTAGTGTTCAGTCGTTTATAATTAGTGTTCAATATATCATCAATAGTATAAATCAACAATGCATAATAAACATAAACCCAGTACAACAAAATTTAAATGGAAACCCAAATGGGACAAAACCATAGAATGATTTTCTTATATATCAAAGAATACATTCATTGGAAGCACCAACTTCCTAATTCTCCAGGTACAATTGGAAGGAGGATATGACCCCCTATTTATAGGCTCCAACGTGAAGGAAGCTACAACTCCCTAAATTTTCTGGCTCCAACTAGAAGGAGGCTACAACCCCCTGATTCTTAGGATCCAACCTGAAGGAAGATCCAACTCCTTGTGGTCTTCGACACCAACTGGAAAGAGGCTACAAACACCTTTCATTGACCAGTCCTACTGCCCTGAAATATAAGTGTATACCAAACTGTCACTAACACAATCACTTCCACTGTCACTGTCTTTTCCACTATCACTTTCACTACCACTTTCACATCAACCTATAACCTATCAACCTGTCACTATATCCAACCTGTCACTATCACCAACATATCACTATTACTGATACAATACCATATCCTTGATCACCAAGAACACCTATCAACCAGATGCTCAAACATCACCAAAACATGACTCTACCAATCATGTACCAAGATCACCAACATATCATAACAAGATATGTATCTTAACCATGTATTGAACCTATACCATACAATGTGCCAAACCTATACCATACCATGTATCAACTATGTACCATACCATGCATCGAACCTGTACCATACCATCAACCATGTACTATAACTCATGTATCATGAGATGTGCCTCAACCATATAGTATATCACTCAAAGATATGTCTTTGATATTGAACCGTAATAGTCATGCTATATACCATCCTAGATACAAGAGTATATCTCATTCAACCTTGTAGCCAAGATGTACCTCAATCATGTGCCAATGCCTCAAGAATGCACCATACCATAACCAAGTATAACCTTCAAAAAAAAAACATACCTTTATCTCTGTAGTTGACCTAATGCACAGTGGTGATGACCAGTAACCTTTCCTCATACCTTAGCAACCTAGTATTAGAATTTCCCCCAATCATGTCTTGTCCTCGCGGTACTAAGACTATTGTCTAGAGAGGCCTCATGTGATGAGCCCTAAACAATCTGTGGGGGTGCCTTATGGGACACTAGTTCTATGACCCATGAGGGTCAGCTAAATTAGGGTTTTTATAGAAAACCCTAGGTCTCCTCTCTAATCCTGAAACTCATTCACTTCTCACTTGTCTCTACCTTAGATTTCGTCATCCCAAACTTGTTAATAGATCACTTACTCATAAGAAGATATTCAATATAATGAATGTGTTAATGTACTTGTGAATGAATTATTGAGGTGTATATATACTTTTTCTAGGAAACCTCTTTCCTTAACTTTAGGGCTTCTTGAATTTCCTGTTACAACCAGTTTACCCTTTCATTAATTGACATGTAACCAACTAGGGGTTTCGTAACCATTCTTTGGGGCTTCTAACTTCATAAGGCCATAACTCCTCAATCGTGAGGAACCACATGGCATGCCACCTATCACCGGAAATGGAATAATGAGGACTATCAATACATGAGTGATTTACCTGCATTTAAATTGTTCTTCATGACCTTTTTTCTTGATCAACTTCGGGTTCCATAACCATACCTTTGGGGCTACCGGACTTCTTCAAGGATTGACATCAATGATAACCAATATTTCAACAGAAGGCCCATCTACTATCATTCTAAATTATTTCATGGGGTGGTTCTCAAATACCCTACCTATGACAAGGATGAGCTCTATGCCTTGGTACAAGCTGTCAAAAAGTGGAATCACTATTTGATGGGAAAGGAGACCATCATCCACATAGATCACCAACCACTATAGTATTTTATAAGAGGATGGGGTTTTTACAACAATTTGATCTCATCATAAAGTATAAGAATGGTAGGAAAAATAAGTTGGAAAACATGCTTTCAAGACCACCCATATCTAAGATTACAAGTTTGATAACTCTAATGCACATGGAGCCTTTTACCCATGATGCATACAAAGAGGCATACACAGAAGATGAGGACTTCAAGGAGGTGTTTCAACAGCTACAAGGTCAAATTCATATAGAAGAAGGTGATGGGAAGGTTGACTATCATTTCTAGAATGGTTTACCCTAGAAGCTCGACAAGCTCTATGTTCTTAAAGGTGAATGATTGCGTCTTATCAGAGAGGCTCACACCTCCAAGGTTGCAAGAAATTTTGGTGTTGGGAAGACATTTTCCAACTTACAAAGGTATGTTTATTGGCCCAGAATGTAAGAATATGTAGCATAGTATATTAGAGGATGTATACTTTGTTGTACCAATAAGCCCAACAACATGAATCAAGGTCTATACCATCCCTTACCTTTACCCACTCGAACTTGGGAAAGCATTTCCATGAATTTTGTGGGAGGTTTAACAACAACCAGGAAGGTAAATGACTATGTATTTGTGGTAGTTAACAAGTTTAGAAAAATGTGCATTCTCATGCCTTATAAAAAGACCATCAATGTACATGAAGTGGTAAATAAGTTCTTTGAACAGGTCTGGGTGCACTTTGGGATACCAAGGAGCATCATATTAGATAGGGATACTAGATTTCTTAGTGAATTTTGGACCAGATTGTGGGAGAGGATGGACACTAAGTTGAAGAGGTCTACAATATTCCATCCACAGAAAAATGGGCAGATAGAATTAGTCAACAATACTTTGGTGTAGCTTTTGAGGGGTTACAATCAGAAGCATTTGAAGACCTGGAATGAAAATTTGATCTAAATACAACACTCTTATAACAAATCAGTCCACACTTCTACTAGTAAGTCAATTTTTGAAACTTTCTTTGGGTATTTTCCACCTTCACCCTTAGATGTTATATATGGACAACAAGGAGGATGGAGGGAGGACCTCACAGGAGATGCATTAGAGGCAGAAAAAATTGTTGAGAAGATTAGGCAGATACATTTGCAAGTATAGGAGACACTGAAGAAGTCACAGGAAAAGTGCAAGGATAGACATGACCAACACGAAATAGAGAAAACATTTAGAGTGGGAGATATAGTATGATTACAACTAAATAAGGAAAGGCTACAGGGTCCTGGTAAGAAGATCAAGGCTCTACGCTATGGTCCTTTTGAGGTATTGGAAAAGGTGGGATATAACACCTGTAGACTCAGTATTCCCCCATACATGCGCATTTACTCAGTAGTGAATGTGGAGAATCTCAAATGATATGAGCCTTCTATGTTATATTAGGAGGAGGAGCAGGTCCTACCTTCCATAGAGGAATTAACACTAGATGCTTAGGAAAAGTTAACAGAGGACACATTTTTGCAGAAGTGGTCCAAAACTATAAGATAGGGGTAGCATGACCTTTGGTAGATTGGGTTGAAAGGAAAACTTCCAAGAAAATCAAAGTGGTACTCCAGGGAGGAGGTAGAGGAAAAATTTCGTCACCTCATTTAGTAAAGATTTTGGGGACCAAAAACCTCCCTAAATGAGGAGGTATGGTCCAGATTGGATCATTATATTGTTTTTCATCTATATTGATCCTTTCAGAGTGGAAACATTTGAGGAATAAGATTGCAAGGCCATAAGTGGGGCCATTTTGAGGCATCAAACGACATTTTTTGGGGTTAAAACTTTCCTAGCATAGCTTGGACCCCATGACGCTTTTCTTGTTGGTTGTGGAGCCTAATTATCTTCCTGATTCAGAGGTATTTTTTTTTCAATCGTGTTTATACCCCATGAAGACTATACACCCCTCCACACAGGGGGATTTCCCCCCCTGCGGGGTCCGGGGACCAACAGGGGTTTGGGGATGAATTCCCCAAAGGAAAAATTGCCTTGTAAAATATTGTAATTTCATAGTCAATCTAGACCGTTCAATACAAGGTTGCAGATCTGACAGTAGAAGTTATTTAAGGGATTTTTTCCCTAGAAGGAAACCCTCTTTTATGAGGGAATTGTATTCCGGCTGTGTATTATGGCGGATATTGTATTCTGAGAGAGGATACTATGAGAGAAAGAAGAGGAAGTTACAATAGGTGTGTTGTAGGTTGTATCCCTTCATTTTTATGGATAATAATAAGGAAGGACCTGGAAATTTCTCTGGTGGACGTAGCCCACACTGGGTGAACCATGTATATATATTTCTCTATTTTATTTTGTATCTTCTATGTTTTATTTCTGCATTTTTTTTAATTTTATTGCTTCACGATCGTGTTTTTCTAACAATTCTACACATTGCGAACTTTCCAATGGTGCAAAAATTGTGTCAATCAAAGTTTGTATGAAAAGTTTATGCCTCTCGCAAGTTGACCTACCGTGTTGACCACCATGGTATGAGAGGATTCCATGGCATCCCCCATTACTCATGCATATGGGTCTATCCACGTGAGTTGTTTTGAGAATATTCTAGAAGGTTCAAAACCCTACCACAATTGAGGGTTGAGGAAGTCAAAAAGCTATCCCTAGATGTATATCAGGCTATGTTAAAAACCGAGCCACTAGGAGGAGAAGGGGGTTCCATTATTTTGCATTCTATCTTGTTCCATAGTTGAGAAAAAAGTATAAGATGGGTATTATGTGATCATAATAGAGTAGGATATATTCTGTAGCATCCATACAAGCCACCAGTCAAATGAAACTCCACAGAGAGTGCCTTTTTATTTTTACTTGCATCATTTCTTTACCAGAGAAAAGAGAGAAGAGAAGCCCCACCTTCTAGATGGATTTTCTTCTGTATTAGGTTTCATAGGTCATATATTGCATTTATTTGTGGATGGTGTGAATGTGTTTTATTGTTCTCTATTTTTTTGCATTTTATCTATTTTATCGGTAACTAAATATTTTGGAGATATAAAGGAAATTAACCTTAATAGTAAAGAATTTTCAGTATTTTATTATATATATTGTGATGAATTGTTCCATTGGAATATCCATGACAGTTTATAGATCATGAAATGTTTGATTTTTTCAAGATTACTTGGTGGAGGAACTTCAATGAATAAGATTCAACATATTATCAAAATGAAGAATTGGAATGTAGAAAAAGAATGGAACATACTGTAGTACAAAATTTTATCCAAGTCCCAAACCAGGGCTCATACTAAGCGGTGGCCATGTTTGATGAAGGAAAATGTAGTTACAATTGGTTTTCCTATTTAATAAAATTCCCTACATAGTTTACAGTCCTCTTTTCAATTGACTTTCCCAAATCATAGATATTACCAAAAGAACGGGCTACAATATTCCCTTTAAATAAAGATACACATTCAATTAAATAATGCCAAAAGGCTTCCCTCATAGCAGGTATAGATTTTCATTATCAATTGTGTATACCAAAGCATGAATGGAACGTTTCTCCAAAAAACCATATTAGATTTTCATATTCATACCATTTTTCACAAGTAAATATATAGTACAAGAAAGGTTGGACAATTTATACTCTTCACTTTTTGGAGAAAAATTCGACAATTCTACACCCTTAATTAGGAACCTCCTCTCTAATACCTATTGAGGGATTCATTTAGAACAATTGAATGTGTATTTTAAATTATACTTTCATCTTAATTCTAATAATTTTTTGGGGATTGTGGTATATATGTCATATAACCTTTATCCCACAGTTAATAACACCATATCCTCTATCTATTGTTTAATTATGGCATAAGATTCATCTAACTCTACTCCTTGCCTTGTCCCGGGGGTATAGGACAGTCAGTGATGGAGTGTGTTGTTAAAGCACTCCGTGATGTTAAAGTCATTGGTTCGAAACCTGCGGGGACAAAAAATCCAGCCATGTTAAGGGTTGGTGTGGCTCAAGCCGGGTGCAATCCCTAGGTGATTTTGACAGTTTAGATGCCCCTGAGTAGTGGTTTCTTAGCCAGAGGTTAGTCCCACAAGTCACGGACAAACTAACAAAAAAAAACAAAAAACTCTTCTCCTTGCCTTATAATCTCAACACCATTATATATTTATGGTTTATGGAATAATCATGGCAAACCCTTCTCCCTATATCAATATCATCATATCATCATTGCAATGTTATATTTTTGGATTATGGAATAAAGGGAGATTGAACATTCTCATATAATAAATAATATTATCGCTACTATAGATTAAGAGATTGTATATAATGTTTAGATAACCTTTCTCCTTATAAATATCCTTCTTAATACTACAATGATACCTATTAACAATCTAAAAAGTGAGTTTGAGAGAAGGACATCTCTAAAAAGGTAGAATAAGAGAGGTGTATCATCATATCATCATTGCAATGTTATATTTTTGGATTATGGAATAAAGGGACATTGAACATTCTCATATAATAAATAATATTATCACTACTATAGATTAAGAGACTGTATATAATGTTTAGATAACCTTTCTCCTTATAAATCTCCTTCTTAATACTACAATGATACCTATTAACAATCTAAAAAGTGAGTTTSAGAKAAGGRCATMTCTAAAAAGGTAKAATAAGAGAGGTGTATGAGGYGTGGATTACATCTAGCCATCTCATACAAGTGAGAGATATGACAACAATACAACTCAAAATTGAATATAAGTTCACAAGTTCCAAGGGTATAGTTGATCTAAGAAGAGGATAATCTTGGAAGAAAAAKTAATGGTGATACTTTATCTCCCTAAGTGCAAYGCATTTTAATATCCAAGTGKGTGTGTATGTATTTGATCACTCATATTCTAATCAAGAAACCTTAGGGRAAGAAAAAATATCAAGAAGGAAATTYCATGTTCATGTCTAGATRTCCACACCAATGAATTGTACCTAACTAAAACCTACATTCAATGTTACTTATTCATTGTATAAAGGGACCTATCGGATAAATTAGTGAATGTGATATTCACCATGGGAAGGTGGGGTGATTATGGATCGTGGAATGAGGGTGGTTGACCCCATGGATGATTTTAAGGATGAAAATTTATTTTAAAATGTAGAAACCTTGGCGAATCTTAATTATCCTTCATATGCCAAATATAAATGTTTGGTGATATTTTTGTAAAAATATTCAAATTTCTAAGGATTTTATATAGTTTTTATAAAATTTTGGCGATTTTTAAGGTAAAATAATTTTATCATATAGAATTTGGGCAAATCATTTTTAAAATAATGAATCTTGTTTTTGGAAAAACCATGGAAAATTAGCCCATGAGCGAAATTTAGCCCCTAAAATCATCCATGGTTGACCCTTCTCCTTATAACAATATCATCATAACCACACTACATTTTGTAACTATGGGAGAAGGGTCAGAAAAAAATTATCATATAATCATTATAATCATATCAATACAATAGAATGAGACATTGTTAAGTAAAGGTGAGATTGGAATTTCCATTAATACCTCATTAATATTAAGATGATACCTCTTAAAAAACAATGAAATAAACTTGGTAGAATTACATCTCCAAATAAGAGGAACATGATAGGTAAATGAAGTTGGGATTATTCACATCCATTAATCTCATGTTTTTTTCTTTAGAAAATAAATTCTCCAACTAAGGGGGGACTAGGAGAGTCCCATTAAGTATTGAGAGACTATCTGTTAGGAGAGTCCCATTAAGTATTGAGAGACTACACATTAGTTAAAAATTTATTAGTATCCAACACACTCACATGGGAGATAGTGTCTAAATATGGACGATGTATAAGTTGTCATTGTGTTAAGTATGTTAGTTAAGGACATCAAATAGTAAATTAGGATGTTAAATATATATCAAATAAATTCATCTCCTTGAAATATAAGATAGGCTCACAAGTTCCAATGATATAATCGATACATGAATAGGAGAAGTTTGGCATAAAAATTAAGGCGGGGATTAGTATCCCTACATGGAACACCTTAAACTTTCAAGTGGGAGATAATCTCTCAGATCACACATATTTGTTATAATTATACTTCAATATAGTAGGAAGGATAAGAAAAAAATTCCACATTCATGTGTTCATGTTTGCATCATGAATAGGAGAAGTTTGGCATAAAAATTAAGGTGGGGATTAATATCCCTACATGGAACACCTTAAACTTTCAAGTGGGAGATAATTTCTCAGATCACACATATTTGTTATAATTATACTTCAATATAGTAGGAAGGATAAGAAAAAAATTCCACATTCATGTGTTCTTGTTTGCATCGATGAATATGACCTTGATAAAACATGCATATGATATCTCTTATTCACTAAATAAACACACCTATGATAATGGTGTGGAATTGTCCAAACTTTATCGTATTCATAATATTCATACTAAATTAAAGAAAAACTAAAAAAACAATTTAAGTGTGTTTAACATCCCTTAATTAAAACTTATCAATCGAAAATCAGTGGTCAAATTTCATAGGAAAGGCCAATGATTCGTTTGAGCTCATGACATAAAGGTTTTATCATTTCCAAGACAAGCCCTGAATCAAATGGAAACAATAGAATTATACTGTACAAATATGTAATTACAAATGCAAATTTGGAATAGTGTTCTCGTGAACAAAATAATTTAGTAATGCAAATATGAAAATAGGAACCCACCAAGTGGGCATTAAGGAAAACACTTTGATGACATACCTATTAATTTTCCCAACAAAAATGGAATACAAGGAATGAAATTTCACTTGCATTGGGAAAGTAAGAACATAGTGAATAAATACATACTTGGAAAACATTTGGATCGATACACACTTGGGAATCATCCTTGAAAGAGTAAATGTAAACTAAATCTAACCACTAAATGGTTTATTTGATTTATGATGAATTGTTTGGCCCTTCCTTGGTGTTCGATAGGCTACTACGGGTCTAGAAATTTTTTCCCATTGAGGCTATAAAATCCAACGCGCATAGAGAGAGTTCTTTGTTAGAGTAGCTACCTTCTATTGAATTTCCAATTCATTGATGATGAAGTATACTAACTAGCAATGTGTTTTACATTTCTAGTCAACAATGGGTAAAACAATATACATAAATAGTCTATTATAGCCACCATAATTTGCAAATTTTAATTCATTATGCAACTATCAAGTCACAAACCAAGAGAAGAAAAATGTTTCTACTTTGCTTACATCACTCATTTTATACCAAATTTATATTTTATCTACCATCATTTTATATATATACATAGATGCAATGCAACATGCCATGAGCAGAAAATTGTTTCTACTTTGCTTACATCACCCATTTTATACCAAATTTATATTTAATCTACCATCATTTTATATATATACATAGATGCAATGCAACATGCCATGAGCAGAAAATTGTTTCTACTTTTCTTACATCACCCATTTTATCCCAAATTTATATTTAATCTACCATCATTTTATATATACATAGATGCAATGCAACATACCATGAGCATCTAGAAAAATTTATCTATTCAATTTTATTTGAATATTCATGTACATAGTGATACTTCTCTCATTATTAAACGAGATTAATAATTTAATTTACTACTATTACCCCTATTATCTAAGATATTTTTCTCTTCATATAGCTAATTCTCATTAAAATATTGATGTAAAATTAAGTTTATAATGGAATTTGGAGACAACCATCATGTAACATGTTTGAAACTTGCATAATTGTATTGTTATGAATGACTTTTCATGGACTAAGAAGGATGCTATCCTATAAAACTTGTCAACTTTTCTATGATTAGCCATTATAAACAAAATGGATAACTAGGACAAAAATATTAAGATAAATGAAACCTTCAATCTCTTTGACCAACACATAACACTGAGTGGATGACAATAGGTTGGGATCATGACATCATCATTCCTAACTAATCATAATCTAAATTCAAAGTCCTAACTAATATGATATAAGTATCTTTTGAGGAGAGAAGTTTTAAGTCATAGGAAATAACATGAATAAGTATGATCCCATAACAAAAGAGTTGTATACAATATAAATATAGGATCAAGGTGAAATTAAATGGGTGGAAATTATTATATGAATCAATAAATGTCATCATTCACTAAATTTGAGTCAATGTGCGCATCAAGTAACTCCAAATTGGATACTAAGGAAAAGTGAAATGTAAAAACTACATGATACTTAGTTTCTTCATAAAACCCACAAATACAAAAAGCTAAAAGTAAAGAATGCATCGTTATCTAATTTTTGGAAGGGCTATTCATCCTAGAATCTATAAATCTTGATTTTTGGAAGGGCTATTCATATTGGTTTCCACAAATGTATATCAATATTTATGTAATGGTTGTTTCAGTGGTCTTTCCTCACCTCGATTCCCAAACAATAGTGCAATTCATGTAATTCCTTCGAGTCAAACTTTCATGACAATTGGGACTTAGTCTCATTGACTAACTTCATACAATCACTATTCAAAATAATCTTATCAACATATAATTCTAGAATAATGAATTTATTACCTTCTTACTTAAAGTAAACACAATAGTCCACTTAAATTCTTAAAAACCCTTGACCCACAACATATTTTTCAAACCACTAGTACCATTGTGTTGGGGACTTCTTCATGCCATACATTCATCTCTTCAACTCACACACTGTGTCCTCTCTCCCTTCTACTACAAATCCTTCTGGTTTCTTTATGAATATTTTTTCTTTAAGCTTATCATGAAGAAATGTTGTATTTATGTCCATTTGTTGCACTTCCAAATAATAATTTGTTTCTAATGCAAACAACAATTTAATAGAGGTCATCTTGGCCACTTGAGAGAATATTTCCTCATAATTAACACCTTCTACTTGTTATTCATATTTTGCTGGTTGTGGAGCTTGATTATCTTCCTGATTCAGAGGTTTGTTTCAACCATTTTGGGATCACATTCCCTAACGATGGTGTGGGGGGTTCCCCCCCCCCACAACTGTCACCACTCCCCCCCCAGTGGGGGATTCGAGGTAGCGCCTCCAAAGCAAAATTTTGGGAAAATTTTCCTTGTAAAATATTGTAATTTCGTATTCATTCTGGTTCATTCATTATAAGGTCGCAGATCTGATAGTAGAAGTTATTTTAGGGTTTTTTTCCCTAGAAGGAATCCCTCTTTTTTATGAGGGAATTGTATTGCGACTGTGTATTATCGTGAATGTTGTATTCTTAGAGAGGAGACTGTGAGAGAAAGAAGAGGAAGTTACAACGAGTGTGTTGTAGGTTGTATCCCTTCATTTTGTTGGATAATAATAAGGAAGGAATTGGCAATTTCTATGGTGGACGCAGCCCACATTGGGTGAACCACGTATATATGTGTCTCCATTGTATTGTGTATATTATGTTTTTATTTCCACATTTGTTTTATTTTATTGCTACACGATATTGTTTTTCTAACAACTAGTATCATAGCGAAAGGTAACTCGTATGAAAAGAGGGTTCCTCGTTTGAGTGGGAGCAATGGAGGAAGATGGAAAGTTTAGGGTCGAGAAATTTAACAGCCAAAAATACCATTTATGGAAGATGCAGATGGAAGATTATTTATATCAGAAGGATCTATTCCTACCATTGGGTGGAATAGAAAAGAAGTTGTCGGCCATGAAGGACGAAGAATGGGAGGTTCTTGATAGAAAGGAACTAGGAATGATACAGCTGATCCTGGCAGCATCGATGGCTTTCAATATTTCAAAATAAAAGACAACGAAGGAGTTGATGGATGCATTGGATAAACTATATGAAAAACCCTTGGTGTCCAATAAGGTATTTCGAATGAAACGATTATTTAATATGAATATGTCAAAAGGTGGGTCTATTGCAAATGAATTTAATATGGTTACTAATCAACTAAGTTCTTTAAAAGTGGAATTTTATGATGAGATCAATCTCTTCTAATCATGTGCTAATTTCCAGAAAGATGGAATGGCTTGGTCATGGCTATAATTAACTCTGTGTTTGGTTCAAACACTCTAAATTTGATGATGTTGTTGGTGTTATCCTTAGCGAGGAAATGTGATGGAAAAGCACAGGTGAGACATAAGCCAATGCATTGACCATGGAGAATAAGGGAAGACAAAAGGATAGAGGAAAGGGCTCAAGGAACCATGGGAATTCTAGGAAGGGTAGATCCAAATTCATACTGGGAAAGATAGAGTGTTATAATTGTGGGGAGAAAGGACATTTGAAGAAAGACTACAGAGCTCCAAAGAAGCAAAGAGATGGACAACGGGAGAAAAATTAGGAAGCAAATGTAACATATGATGTGTTACAAGATGATTTGATTCTTTCTGTATATAATATTTCTGATTCTTGGGTATTTTATTCAGGGGATTCATTTCATGCCACACCCCATATGAAACATTTTGTATATTATGTTCAAGGTGATTTTGGATAGGTTCATTTGGGTGATGATGCACCATGCAAAATTGTTGGAATGGGTAAGCTAGAAATAAAGAAAAAAAATGGAAACTAGTGGTTATTGAAAGAGGTAAGACATGTTCCAGATCTAAGAAAAAATCTAATTTCAATAGGGCAGTTGGAAAGTGAAGGTTGTATATATATATTTGAAGATAAGGCGTGGAAGGTCACCAAAGGATCATTGGTGATAGCAAAAGGAGAGAAGGTAGTTACATTGTATTTATGTACTAGTAATATTGACTATTTTATCTCTTTAGCTTCTACAGGAGTGGATATAGAACTATGGAATCATAGGCTTGGACACATGAGTGAGAATGGGATGTAAATAATTCAAAAAATAATTTTTTTTCCAAATCTTAAGCAAATTGATTTGGATTTCTACAAGCACTGTGTTTATGGAAAATAAAAGAGAATCATATTTCTCAGAGTCGGAAAAGAAAAGAAGAGTGAAAGGTTAGAGCTTGCACATACAAATGTATGGGGAACAACTCAGGTATCATCTCTTGGTGGCTCTTGTTATTATGTTACTTTTATTGATGATGAAACTAGAAAAACTTAGGTTTATTGCATTCGACAAAAATCTGATGTTTTTTATGCTTTTAAGAAATGGAAAGCTTTGGTTGAGAATGAGACAGGAAAAAGGTTGAAGTGTCTCAGATCAGACAATGGAGGTGAATATTGCAGCAAGGATTTTGATGATTATTTTTCATACCATGGGATTTGTAGAGAGAAATCAATTCCAGGAACACCACAAGAAAATGGTGTTTCAGAAAGGATGAACAGGACAATCATGGAGCATGCAAGGAGTATGAGATTACATGTTTGGTTTCCCTTACAGTTCTAAGTAGATGTTGTAGATACTTGTGTTTACTTAATAAACAGAGGACCTTCAAGCTCTTTGGATGGTGGAATTCCATAGGAGGCATGGATAGGTAAAAAGGTAAACTATTATTTTTTGAAGACTTTCGTTTGTGAAGCATTTGTCCATATTGATAAAGAAAATAAAACAAAGCTTGAGGTAAAATCCAAGAAGTGTACCTTTATTGGATATGGTGTTAATGATTTTGGTTATCGCGTATGGGATTATGAAAATAGAAAAATCAATAGGATTAGATATGTCATATTCAATGAGAAGGTCAAGTACAAAGATCAGTTGTAGGGAAAGAAACAGGAAAAAGAAAAACCAGAATACACAGTGCTTGATGAGATCACTGAAAAAAAAATTCCAAAGGTATCAGAAAATCAAAATGTACAACAATGGGAGAAATAGGTACCCCAAACTCATGCAAGTGTTGCTAGAATATCTACCAGGTTAAGTAGACCCCCTGAACGATACTCTCCTTCATTGTATTATTTATTTTTGATTAATTCTGGTGAACCAGAAAGTTATGAAGAGGCAATGCAGGTAGACACTAAAAAGAAGTGGGAGCAAGGCATGAAAGAGGAAATGGATTCCTTGGTAAATAACCAGAATTCAGACCTGGTTTAGTTTCTTGTAGGAAAAAGAGCATTGCAGAATAAATGGTTTTATAGGTTGAAGGAAGAATATGGAGGAAAAAGGCGATATAAGGCTAGAGTTGTTGTATAGTGGTTTGCACAAAAGAAAGATATAGATTTTGATGAAATATTTTCTCCTGTTCTTAAAATGACTTCAATTAGGACTATTTTAAGTCTTGTGGAAGTAGAAGATTTGCATTTTGAACAATTAGATGTAAAAACAACTTTTCTACATGGGGATTTCGAGGAAGAGATTTGTATGTAGTAGCCAGAGGGGTATGAGGTCAAAGGAAAAGATAATTTGGTATGCAGGTTGAAGAAGAGTTCGTATGGCCTAAATAAAGATCCAAGGAAGTGGTATTTGAAGTTTGACATGTTTATGACAGAACAAGGTTATATTAGATGTCATTCTGATCACTGTGTTTATTTTAAAAGGATAGAAAATGGAAGTTATATTATCTTGCTATTGTATGTAGATGGCATGTTTGTTTCAGGGTCTAATATGCAGGATATAAATGTGCTCAAGAAGAAATTATCTAATTCATTTGCGATGAAGGATTTGGGTGTTGCAAAGCAAATCCTTGGTATGAGAATAGCAAGAGACAGGAAAAATCACAAATTGACATTTTCTCAGGGTGAGTACATAAAGAAGGTGTTGGATAGGTTTAGAATGAAGAATGAAAAACTAGTTAGTACACCTTTGGCCAACCATTTCAAATTAACCAAGGAAATGTGTCCCAAGAAACAGGAGGAGATAGAATACATGTCCAGGGTCCCTTATCATCAAGAATTGGCATCTTGATGTATGTGATGGTTTGTACAAGACCAGATATTGCACATGCAGTGGGAGTTGTGGGCAGGTATATGAACAATCCAGGTAAAGAACATTGGGAGGTAGTAAAGTGGATTCTTAGGTATTTGAGAGGTACTACTACTCATGCATGATGTTTTGGAGGTTCAAACATTGTTCTACAAGGATATGTTGATTCATATATGGAAGCTGATAAATATAGGAGGAGGAGCACCACAGGGTATGTTTTTATTGTAGGTGGAACACTAGTAAGTTGGATTTTGAAACTGCAAAAGGTTGTTTCACTTTCAACAACGGAAGCAGAGTATGTTGTTGCTACAAAGTCTAGTAAAGAGATGATTTGGTTATAGAGGTTTATGGAGGAATTGGGAAAGAAGCAGGATAATAGCAAGTTGTAATGTGATAGCGAGAGTGTCATTCATCTTGCAAATAACTCAACTTTCCATTTGAAGACTAAGGATATACATCTTAGGTACCATTTCATACAATCTGTCTTGGAAGATGGACATTTGAAGTTGAAAAAGATACATACTAGCCAAAATCCCGCAGACATGTTAACAAAGGGAGTAACCAAGGAGAAATTGAGTCCCTCCTTAGTTTCAAATTGTCTTCAAGTATGAAGGTGAAGATGAGAAATTTTCTTGTAAAATATTGTAATTTTGTAGTCAATCTGGACTATTCATTATAAGGTCGCAGATCTGACAGTAGAAGTTATTTTAGGGTTTTTTTCCCTAGAAGGAAAACCTCTTTTTTATGAGGGAATTGTATTGCGGTTGTGTATTATCGCAAATATTGTATTCTGAGAGAGGATAATGTGAGAGAAAGAAGAGGAAGTTATAATGGGTGTGTTGTAGGTTGTATCCCTTCATTTTGTTAGATAATAATAAGGAAGGACCTGGAAATTTCTCTGGTGGATGTAGCCCACACGGGGTGAACCACGTATATATCTGTCTTTATTGTATTGTGTATCTTCTATGTTTTATTTCCACATTTGTTTTATTTTATTTCTCTGTGATCTTGTTTTCTAACATATTTCTTTTGTCACTCATGGCCTCAAACATTATTTTTTCCTGATTTAAAACCATAATGAAATCTTAAATCTATAAGATTGATTTTTTGGGGGCATAATTTGAACAATCATTCCTTGTTCTCCTGCCTTGCCTTGAAGCAATGCATGATTTCTCGTTTTATGTCAGTTAAAAAGTTACCTACAAGCACCCTCAAAATATCATATATATATAATACACAAAAATACTCCCTTTTGAGTGGGATAAATGGAAGGCATACACTTTTATGTCCCGAATCTTGATCTTAAACCACTTGAACCAACTTATTTGACTATAAATAAAGGGTTCAAGGATGGATAGAATTATCTTGGCTAGCCCATGAAATACTAGGATAAAGATTTGGTCATCAATTCCTCTTCTCTGAGAGCCCTAGTTTATGCAAGCTTGATATAACCTCCCTTTAGGTGCCTTTAAAGCCATATTTGGCTCCCAACATTCATTAGAGGTCATATCCTTGAATTTTAGAGAAAGTTTAAATGAAGGTTAAGGCTAGAGGAACCTAATATCGAACAAAGAGGTTACCAACAACACACACACACACACATACATATTGTAACACTTATTATAATTAATTTAGATAAATCTTCTTACCCCCCACCCCCCATTCTAGTGTAATTCATGTTGCATTGTTATCACTCATGTTATGGTATTGGATAGGTAGCATTGTCATCCTATTATCAATTCATTATTGCAATTCAAATTTGTTTTCATTATATGGAATGTCACCAAAAGCATGAGTAAGGTATTTTTTTGTTGATTGTGTATAGGTACAGGTAGGATCTTGGTGTTGGAGATCTACTTTGTAATCCAACTATTGAAGAAACACGAAAACCTTTATAGGTGTTCCCTCATATTCTGCATTCCATTCTTATAAGAATTTATTAGGAAAGAAGAGTTAGTTATCCGATTTTTTTTCAACAAGTTTCCAACCCTCTTGCTAGGGATTCTAAATATTAGTTCATACCATATTCCTTGTAAGTCATCTATATAAGTCTTGAACAAAACACATATCTTGAGTCCATTATACCTACAATTGGTGTTTAGTATTTCCTTAGAATTTGCACCATGGCTTAGAGTTCATCTTTGAACTCCAAATTGATTAGTCTTCCAATTGTTATGGAGTTATACCTTAATGTCTCCTATGTTGATGGTTTATTTCAGTGGTCTCTTTTGTCATTCGTTGCTACCCAGGTCATTCATTGTGTTGTATTATTGTTTAAGGGAATTTTTGAGTTGATAACCTTTTGTTGGAAATTCCTTAGTGGTTTTTGTCATCCATGTCATCCATTCCATGAGTCAAGTTATTATTGGTTTACATACAATGCATTTATCTTGTGTCAGTGTGGAATATTTCCTTCTCATTTATAGGTTTATTCCTATAAACCACAAAACATTGTTCTAAGAGATAGACCTAAAGATTGGTAGCATCTTGGAACTTACTTTCATCATCAATTTGTTTCCTTACATTCAACCTACATTACATGGGATCCCCCTCCATGCCAAATGATTTTTTCTTGAAGCCTGCTCCCAAAGAGAGCATTTAGGAAGCACCCTAGGGAGTGCACTTCCTAAATGTTCCCTTCTGCGAGTATTTTAAGGAGAACACTCCCTTGCAAAAAAATATCACTCCCTTCCCATTTAGGAAGTGTTTAGGGAGCTTCACTCCTTGAGAGCTCTATAAGTTCTCTCAAGATACTCCCAACACGCTCCTGGGAGCTTACAAAACACTCTCCCAATGATCCCTTGTGAGAGGGAAAAATTGGCCTCTTTTTTCTTATGGGAACCAAAACAAGGTTATAAAATATTGTTTTAGGCATGGATAGGGTTGCTTTGTGGATTAAAACACTCACTCACTCCATTTTCTCTTATTTTGTTTCTTGTTTCACTCATATTTGCTAGGGTTTTGAGTGGGTTGTCCACTAGTTGTTGAGGAGTAGTCTTATAAGAGCTTGGAAGAAATATTGAACACTTCCATTTGTGAGATCTTAGAAGGGAGATTGAAGGATTCCATAACTACATTAAACCACCATTGGAGATCTTAATAGGTAGGCTATAAATCCCACTGTTCTTTTTTTTAATTTTTTTTGCATGTGTTGCAAAATAGTATATTTACTATGTTGAATGCTTGAATGTTCTCCTCTCCTATTGTTTCCCCTTTCTCCTTCTCCATCATTCTATTGTAGGTAGCAAGTTATTCTCAGTATTCAACAAGCACGATGAGTATGTTAATGTGGTATATCCTATTGGTTCCATTTTTTATTATGATGGTGGTCTTGGGACATTGAAATATCAACGATGATGAGGAAGAACTAGAAGTAATAAAAAAATACCATGGAGAGGAGGAAGAAATGGAAGGATATGATAATAATGAAAATGATAGTGATGATAGACAGAAACCCAAAGAGAGCTCAAGATCCTTGTGTAATTATGTGACAAAGCTTAGGGGAGGGAAAGGGGTTGGAACTACAAAATTTATATAGTCCCGTTGTCATACAAATTACACAGGTTCATATACCCATGTGAGTAATCATATCTATGGTATTATTCATGGGATGAAGGTAAGAATACAGGATTCAAAACCCGTGAACATTTTCTAGTCAAAGATAGAAACAAATACAAGAAGGAAGAGGAAGCCACACAAAACAAATCCAAAAAATCAAGGGTTAAATATGAGAGTTAAACATCAAGCTCACAAAGAATGTTCAGTGGTTGATCCCCATCCCCCCATGTTAGTGGATTGTCGCATATGCCTTTAGGGAATAGAAAAATATCATATTTCCTTGACCAAGGTTGTAGGGATGACATGTATGCAAAATATTTCAAGTTTCCTTATGCATGTGATGTACCATTCAATGTTCTTATTTCACCCTATTGGCATGAAATGGTACAACTCATCAATGATGCCCCTAAAGGATACAATATCCCTAGGTATAACAAAGATAAAACCATGGAACTTGACAACGAAGAGCCAAAATCCATAGTGCTCTAGGACAAATTACAAATTATTGGAAGGAATATGGGGTAGCCATTGTATATAATGGTTAGAAAAATGTTAAAGGTGGGTCGTTGATAAATATTAATGGTGTGTATGGTAGTGGTGTGGTCTTCCTTTCATCACATGACTACTGAGATCATTATCAGACTGGTATTAATATTGCAGAACCCTTAATTAAAACAATTTAAAAGATTGGTTTATGCAGTGTCATTCAATTCATCACTGATAATGCTACTAATTGTAAGGAAACAAGAGAAATATTGGAGGATATGTACCCTAACATATTTTGATCAAGGTGTTTAGTTCACACTTTCAACTTATTGATGCATGATATTGTTAAGATGAAGGACCGTGATTATAAATGGATTGGTGCATTGTACAAGAGAGGGAAGAAAATGCTAAAAATTATTACCAACCATAGCATGGCCCACCACATTATCTCACCTTCAAATTCCTTTTGGAGGTAAGAGAGGCATTGGATAGTATGGTCTCAAGTGATTCATGGCAGGATTTGAAAGACAGGGCTACATCTACATCTAATAAACATAAATTTCAGGAGGTGAAGGACACAATGCTTGATGATTAGTTTTGAAAACAGGTTTGGTACGTTTTTCAATCCACCAAGCCCATTTATAGTATGATTTGGTTTGTAGATACAGATCAATCAATGATTAGGGATGTGTATGAGAAAATGGACAACATGTTATGCCAAATCAAAGACATTGTTGGGCTAAGAGAGGTGATCTTGTATGATCATATCCATAAACATGTGGCTAGACATTGGGATAATCTAATTGTTCCACTTCATGCCCTAGCGTATGTCCTTAGACCCAAATATTATTCTCCATATTGGTTGGCCCAACCAGCACTTGGGGGTGGGATTAGGAGAAAACCACACATGGATTCAGAGGTATAAAATGGGTATATGCTTACATTAGACAAGTTGGTCCCTGATTAATATGAGTGTGTTGAAGTATGAAGTCAATTGAGAAAGTATATCAGTGAACATGGAGTCTTTTCTAACCTACATGCAACCAAAGATCGAGATAGGTTGAATCCTTTCGAATGGTGGAACATGTATGGCTCCTCTACAACATATCTTCATAAATTGGTGGTGAGGGTGATTTCACAGGTTGTTAACACTTCTTCTATAAAGAGGTGTTGGAGAACCTACAACTTTAACCATAGCATGAAGAGAAACAACCTGAATGTACATCAAGAGAAAAACTTGGTTTATTTCGACTACAACTTGAGGTTGTTGTCCCATTATTATGAGGTGGTGAATAATGATAGAACATATGTGACTTGAGACAATAATACAAAGGAGGATAATTTGGAGGATGGAGCCATCGTTTTAGAGAATTTGGGAGTTAAAAATTTTAGTGATCATGAAGTTGATCATATTCATGGAGCAGACAAGCCACCCCCAACCATTTGCAAGTTTCTAGATTCAGGAGCTTTTCCTTTAGCTTCACAGTTTCCAACATTATGTGGGGGACAACATTAGAGAAATTTTGAGGTCTAAAATGGGCCTCCTAAGGAAAATAATAAAAGAATAGTTAAAATAATAAAACAAGAGTCATGAGTTTTCAAAGGGAAAGAAAGAAAACTACTTTCTTAATTGTGTATTCAATTTATATCCTTACAAGTTTACTCGAATTTAAAGTGTAGAAACTCATTGGATGCATAATTGAATTATGCATCCAACGAGTACCCAATTTGCATGCTTTTGATAGATCCACAATCAGATAAACTAGAGAAACATGTTTATTTCATGTATTTCTAGTTTATCGCACTATGGGTCTATCAAAAGCATGAAAAGTGAGTACTCGCTAGATGTCAAATTCAATTCCTCATCCAGCGAGTGCCTAAAGTTGAAATTTGCGTAAACCTATAAGGAGATAAGTGAAAAAGAAGATTTAAAAAATGTTTTCTTTCTTTTCCTCCAAACCTATTTACCCTTATGGTTGACATCATCATCTTGAATTCTATTGGTTCTTTTAAAGTTAATGTTGATAACAATTTTTTTGTTTTGAGGCCCATTTTTTATCTCAAAATATCTCTAATGGTAGATACTAGTTGTGTTCCACAAACACTGCCACCTACTCCTACACCTCTTCTTCATAGATTACTGGAAAAGAAACTAGAAGTTTCTCATGGCAAGAGGAAATCTTAGTAGATATTAGATCTATTTTTCTTTTTCTTGTTTAGAAGTAGTCTCTAGAACTTAGTACTTTGTCTTTATTATGGACTATTTTATAAACATTATATGACAGTTTAAGTTTGAACTTTGATCTTTGAACCTGCATTTGAACTATTAATTGAAACTTACAACTCTTGGGTAATCAATATGATGCTCTATTTCATTTCGTGGTTGATGTCATCTGCTATAATTTGTTTTTGACAAATTTTATATGTTGAAACTTGAAGGTTGATTATTGATCATTTGATGACAATGTTATAAGTTATAACTACTAGATTATTGATGTTATATGTGTACTAAATGGTTAATTCTTTAATAATCATCATTATTCTAGTAGTTAAATATATGATTTCATGTTTTCTCCACTTGATTCGACATCCTGCATGTTTTTTCAATATATATGCATCAAAATATATCAAAATATGTATTATAGAATAAACACTCCCAGACATTATTCTCCCGAAAATGTTTTTGAAAATTGTGTTTCTAGCTCCAACTCCCTGCTCCCAACAACCTTGCATTCAATATATGAGATTCATTAACGGTTGAGGAATGATATTTTTTTCGTGTTTGATGTCAAGACATCTATTCACATGGTGGGATTAATGTTGTACGTTGGATTCAATTTTCATCAATGGTGGAATTACTCATCTCTGACAGTGATTTTCATTAATGATTGTTGATTAGAGGATCATTCTTCTATGTTATTTCCATTTGGTATATTATAAATTCATACTTGGTGGTGTGTTCTCTCAAAATTTATTGTCCAAGACATCAAATCAATTCAATTCCTAATCCTATCGCATGCCAATTGATGTGGGAACCTTATGGCCCTCCTTCTAACAAATCTCTTCCTATCGACTCTAACTCATTTTTCTTTGGGAACAAGAATTAGAGACCCTTATAGTACCTTGGGGATTGCACTAATAAGTGGTATCTTCCCTCTCATTCAAAAGCGTGTTTTCATTAGTGACCCCTAACCGATTGATACTAAAAACAAATTGACACCAACATATCTATTCACATTTGTTAGAATGTACTAAGTATCTTGGTACCCATTATCATTATTGGTGGGATGCCTCACGTTTGGCAACATTATTCTTTAGTTATCAATGGCTAGATGTTTTCTCCCATTTTTTACTATGATGAATCTTCACTTGGTGTAGATTCAAACATTGTGATGGATTTCAATTGAAAACCTAGGGATGTGAGGGCATCCTTCATTTCTATTATTACCTGAGTTTGTTTGCAACACTAGTAACCTATATTGTATTAGTACCATGGAGAAGCATATTGTTCACTTCATAGTTCTATTTTTTCTCCTAATGTACAACAAGACATAGATCCACTATGTATATTTTCATGCATTGATCTTATTTTGACATCAATCCAACATGTATCAGTTTGTGGCCATGATTTTACAATTTCTATACTTCATGGATATGTAGTGTAATTTATTTGGAAGACGTGCTTATTTTTCACTTGAGCATGGGTATTCCTGAATTGAGGAAGATAGATGTCTAATACTTTGTATTGACTTGCAGTTAATTCTCTAATCACTGATCCGCTAGACTCCTCCTTGGTTTTCTACCAAACTCATCTAATTGTTTATAATGTATTTTTTCCATGAGTTGCTTTTCTTCCCTCACACTTTATGGGGCATGTATTATGCATATTTCTGGTCACTTATGACCATAGACATTATTTTGGCATGATTAATGAACTCTTAAATCTATAAAGTTGAGTCTTTCTAGGCATAATTTTGATAATATTTCCTTGTGCTCGCACCTTTCCTGGAAGCAAAGCATGAGCACTTACTTGATGTTAGTAGCTTGCGAGCACCCTCAAATAGCATTAAAATGCATAAAATGCATAAAATTATGGGATTTGGAGCAAGAAAAATGGAAGGAATACACTCGTATGTCCCTGATCTTGATCCTAAACCACCTAAACCAACTTCTCTAACTATAAATAACAAGTTCTAGGATGGATAAGATTAGCTTGGCTATCCCATGAAATACTAGGATGAACCTTTGGTCATCAATCCTTCTTCTATGAGAAACCCTAGTTTCTACAAGTTTAATATAAC
>ML779975.1:419599-440448 GCA_009831015.1 Picea engelmannii
CAAAATAACTAAAATCAGTTGGCTCATAGCCATTCATGTTAGGTCTCTTTCTCTCATGAAGGATCCTCCTCAAATTCTTCCCTCATCAAGTTAATCATGTTCAAGATGCATATTTTCATTCATTCCTAATGGTATATTTTATTGAAGTTGATTTTCACCTCCTTTTTCTACATCCAACCCCTATGACAATTGTTCAACTTGATCTTCAACTCAATATTGAAATTCAAAGTCATTACATGCTGTACCTTTTATACTAATTTCAATTCTTGATGTTGATCTTCACAAGATTTCTCCTCCTTGAAGATCACATTTAGATTGTGGGTATGTAGATGATTGAACATAATTTGTAACTTGTAGCTCTTGACTCCTTGTATATATCCAACAAAGATGCACTTGATTAATTTATTGTTAATATTTTTCCTATTCACCTTAGGTACATGCATGTACCCCTCACACCCAAAAACCCTAAGATGTGAAACAAAGGGTTTATCTCCACTCCAAGTCTCTTCTAGTGTTATGTCACCTATAACTAAACAAGGTGATCTATTGGTCAAATAGTTTGTTGTAAGAATTGCTTCAACCCAAAATATTTTTCTCAAAGCAACATTTCCTTTCATACTCCCTGTTTTCTCCATCAAGGTTAAATTCAACCTCTCAGTAACACCATTTTGTTGAGGAGTATGTGGTGTGGTATTCTACCTTTAAATACCTTAATATTGAAAAAAATATTGAACTCATTGAAACACTACTCACCTCCATTATCACTTCTCAAAGGCTTCAGCTTCCTCCCACTTTTCCTTTCAACCAGGGCAACAAATATATTAAAAACTTCAAGCACATCATTTTATTTTTGCATGAAGTAAACCCATGACTTCTATGAGAACTCATCAATGAAAGTGATAAAATAGTGAGAGCCTGCAATGGAGACTGTATCCATAGGCCCACAGATATCAAAATGCACCAACTCAAGAACCTCTTGAGCCTTGTTGTTACTTAAGGAAAATTGAACCCTCTTCTGCTTTTTGAGCACACATGCCTCACAAAACTCGAAAGATTCCTTGAGATCATCGATTCCATGGACAATATTCTTAATGCATAGCTCTCGTAGGTTGTTTTCACCATGTCCCATTTGGTGATGCCATAGCATCATCTTTGATGTCTTCAATGATATCACTAATATTTCCCTTTCCATTGATGTTGCATTGCCACTAACCATGACTTGAGTAGTCACATCCAAATTGAGCAAAGTTCCAAGCCGAATAACCTTGGCCAAAACCATAGCCCCTTGAACCAATCTCCAACCTCCTTTAGAGAAGATTGCATAAACACCTACATTAGTGATTTTTTTCACTAAAAGTAAGTTTCATTCCAATCCCAACACATGTTTTACCTTGGGTATCCACTTCACAAATCCATCTTTGTGGTATACTTTCACACTAACATGTCTAATAATTTCATGTTTGAAATTATCTCCAAGAAATATTTTTCCTCCATGTGATTCTTCATAGTTCACAAACCACTCCCTATGAGGGATTATATGGAAGGAAGCTCTTAAATCAATCAACCATCCCTCACCATGGACATTGGCTAAAAATCATGTCAAAGAGAGACACATGTTGCCCTCATAACTAGAAATCCCAACAACTGAGTCCTCCTTATTTTCTTGTTCCTCCTTTGAAGGATCGGCCTTGCATTCACTCTTCTTGTGCCCACTTTGATGGCACCTCCAATAACTAAAATCTTTTCACTTCCTACCTTTAATCACATATCTTTCTCTAGATCTAGATTTTCTCCCACTAGATCACTCATCATTTCACTTCTTGAAACAACCCTTTGTCACCGAAGATTCTAAATCAATGTTCATTTTATAAATTCTTCTCCTCGTATTTTCTTGCAACAACTAACCCATAATCTCATCCAAATTGTCATATTCTCTACCTTTGTAGCTCCACTAATGGAAAATATCAGATTCTCCAAAGAATTTGGAAGACTACAAAGTAAGGCTATGCACCATTCATTGTCCTTTACTTTGTCACTAATTGCATTGAGATTATCTATAAAGGTGATCTATAACCCTAATAAAGGAATTGAAGGAATTAAGGTGATCTATAACCCTATAACCATCCTTCATCTTCAAGGCGTATAACATCTTCCACAAGAATATCAAGTTCATGAGGGTTTTAACCTCATACAACAAGCCAAGTTTATGAAAAATATTCTTCATTGTAGTTCCCCCTAAAACATTCATTAACATAGAAAAAAAATAGATTAAGAGCCATCAAGGAAATAGCTTATATCTTGCTTCATAATGTAGAGCTTTTTTTCATTCATGATAACTTTCTTATGCTCTCTTTCAATAAGTGGATGTTCCATCTTCAACTTCCACAAATTGAAGTTGTGGCCATTGAATTTCTCAATCTTTGTATTTCTAGATGTTATTTCTCCTACCACATATATCTTCCTAGCCTTTCATTAGAGTTGGTTGCCTAAGAAATCATTGTTGCATCAACACATCATTGTCTAGTTTGATATCCTTAACCTAAACAATCAAATTTGTTTGGCTCTCCGATCAAGACCTCAAAACAAGGCCTTAGCAACCCAAAATTCTACATATGAATATTTCTTAGCTTGGTAACAAAGGAATTCCCTTTGACAAAGTTTAGAGAGAGAGCATAACAAAAATGTAGAATCAATTCTATGTGGGGTTTCCATACCCATCTAGCTATTAAAGAGAATACAAAGAATAAAATGAGGATCCCAATGGATCTCTTACTAACTGCAGTAAACTCAAACATAATTGAACTGAACTCAATGTCCAAGTGTATTCTAACCGGACTTGACTAGATGAGCTGGCAGACAGCTTCATAGGTAAGTGGATAGATGTAGATTATCTCTAACACTCCCCCCTAATCTCAATTGTACATACATCAACACTTACAATGCTCAAATGGTTTCAGATGACCATGAACCTCACAAACAAATGGTTTCGGTTGACCACAAACCTTCATGATGGGGAAACCGATTTACAGTTCACACACTTGTTTGGGCTTTCTTCATTATGAGCTTCATCCTCAAACTTTATTTTCCTTCCTTTTGTACCTTCACATTGATCATTGATGTCCATATAAAAAACAATCCATCTACTGAGATACATGGGTTCCATCTGTTGTACTCACTAGTTCTATAGAAATGGATTTCACCTACATGGTTCATCAATATACTAAGCTCTCTCTTAATCATACTTTGGTCCCTCACTATGAGATTACTATCTGACATTTCTCCTCTTAATCGAAGATTCAACTTCTTTGACTCACCATCAAATTAGATCACAACTTGATACTCCATCCACTCTTTGCATAAGAGGGATCCATGATACATGATTATTAATCTATGTAAGCCTAACTCAACATGGCTTACTAAACATTTGAAGAATACAACTTGCCTATGGCAAGTCTTATGATGTAGCCTCCACGATCCTTCTACAATCTCCTCTGCTCACTACATTGTCCTGTCCACTTTAAGCAACACGAGATCCCCAAACAAGTGATCGATGCCCAAAAAAGGCGAGCTTCCACCAGGAGGGGGGGTCACCTTTGACTAACAATATCGCACCTCTTTTCTATTTTTCTTCAAACAGTCACCCCAATAGATCTGCTATTCTCTCCTTGGATCGATTAGACTCATTCTTCTCTCCATTGTTCAAATCAACTGGATCTTGAGATTCGCTATGTTCGATGGTGCATGGATGCCGCCCCTCCCTCCCTCTGATCCACAAGGATCTCCTTTCACATAAAATGGATACAACCAAGAGGTCTTATGATTGGAGGTATCGATCTCTGTTGTTATACACCCTCGGGAATTCTTTACTCTCCCAAGTGGCCACTGGCTTCTAGACTGCAATGCAGACACCTCCGAGTGAATCACTCTGACAACTTCATAGGTAAGTGGACAGATGAAGATTAGAGATTATCTCTTAACACTCTTGAAGACAACAATCACTCTGATACCAGCTGTTAAACCATGAGAGCAACCTGCAACAAATGGAGAAGAGTCTAAATCTTTTAACAAATATTGTGTCATGCACATTGTAGAGAGGAGATTTTAAAATCATACACAGACTAAGGAAAAACTATTTCAATATGTTAACACAACTTATCACGATGTTTATTGAAGAAAATAAAAGAGATTTAAAGTTGTATAAATTATTCCAAAATAAAAAACGTACATGTTTATTAAGTCACTGTAATGTAGTGATTTAAAGAAGAGTTGTTATTGAGTATAGAGAAAATCTGCAAAGAGAGGTTGTTTGTGAATGTAAGTTTTAACAATTGAAAAATGCAAGAGGTGCACTAGCCACAGACACTAACGTAGTCCTTGCAACTGTGTTGCACAAAGTTTAATAGCGTGTTGTAGATATGAGATTTGGTATCAGAGCAGGTTGATCAAAGTAGGTTGATCAAATATGAGAGTAAGTTTCAAGAGAAGCAGCTATATTGAAAGGTGAAATCATGGCTTCTACTTCAAATCTGCAACCTCCCACTTTCACAGGAAAAAATTACGAGTTATGGTCCTTGAACATGAAGGAGTTATTTCGGGGTCAAGATGTATGGGAGATAGTCAAAAATGGCTATGTGGAACCAACAGATCAGGCAGTGTACAATGTCCTCACACAAGCTGAGAAGGATGCATTGAAAGATCAAAGGAAGAAGGATGAAAATGCGATGTTTTACATACATCAAGCCATGCAATAAAGCATACTCCCAAGAGTTGCATCAGAAAATCAAGCCAAGGAAGCATGGGACATATTACAAACTTCTTATCAAGGTATGGACAAATTCAAGACTTCAAAACTACAATTTATTAGAAGAGATTTTGAAACTTTGTCAATGAAAGACATAGATTTAGTAGATTGTTTTTACACCCATGTTATTGGCCTAATAAATCAGATTAAGTCTCATGGAGAAATCATAGAGGATAAAATGATTATTGAGAAAGTACTTAGGAGTATTCCTCCTAAATTTGATACCCTTGTTTTGACTTTGGAAGAACACAACGACCCGAGTCGATTTTGTCTAGATGAGCTGCAAGCCTTCATCATTAATCATGAACACAGATTGAATAGGTCAAATATCTCATTAGAGAATGCATTTTCTGCACAGTCATCTATAATTCATGGAAGAGGAAGGGGGAAAGCTAACTCTAGAGGTAGAGGAAGGAGTTCTACTAGAGGTGGATGCAATAAAAATACTGGAAATATTGGTGGAAAAGGACAAAACCCAAACACTAGTCAGTCAAGTAATCAGAAATTTGATAAATCAAAGATTCAGTGCTATTACTGTAAAAAGTATGGACATTATGCATATGAGTGCAGGAAGAGATAGTATAATCAAAACAAGCAAGGATAATATCAGTCGAACAACGCAAATACTCCCTCAAATCCTATGTTTATGGCATGCATTGAGGCAATGCCTATAGTATCACCAGTTGAATGCAATGTTGCTCAAGAAAGTCCCTGTGACATATGGTATCTAGATTCAGACTGCAGTAATCAAATGACAAGAAACTTAGAGTTGTTTTCTAGTTTGGATAAGTTAGTCCAAACTAAAGTTACACTTGGAACAGATATCCAAGTCACCATCTTAGGCAAAGGCAGTATTAACATTTTGACTAAACAAGGAGAACAAAAAGTTATGCCTGGTGTATATTATGATATTATGTTTCTAGTCTTAAACATAATTTGATGAGCACGTGACATTTGTTACAGAAAGGATACTGAATATACATGGAATATGATGATCCAAGTGGATATTGGTGGCCACCCACCTATTCCAACGAACTCAAAATAGTCTTCTGGCAATCTACTATTTTTAGCATTTTTTCGGTTCCTAAACTTCCGGGGCCATTTTGGGGGCCTAAATGAAGTTTTTCTGGGATCGAGCACATTAATAATTGTTGTAGTCTCTCATTAATCCCCCAAAATGAATCTTATCAACGATACCTTTCCAACAATCTATCATGTGCCCCAAACGAAGATTGTATGCCAAAGTTACACCCCCAAGAAGTTGATACATCAAACTACCCAAAACGGGGTCCACAAAACTGATGGCTTTTCATCTTTCGAGGTTAGGGTTTTGGATTTTCTTTATGTTAAAAAGGTATTTAGAGCCTCATTGTAACAATCGTCTTCTTGCAAATGTGATTATTCATCACATCTCTTCTCGGAGATAAGCTGCCACCATTCTAGCGAGTCTTTCACTCTGTATTTCTACAGTTTTGTACATTTCACTCATTAATAGAAATTGTGTATTATTGTATATCTATGCCTCTTGCTATATATTCGATATATCTTTGTTATTTTATTGGATCTCTTGCAATATCTCTTCATATTTCTGTGTTATATCTATGCTCTCATTTCATGTCGAAAATAATCTGGACCAGTGGTATCAGAGCAGTATGCTCTTGATCGTTTTTTTAGTGCATGTCCCTGATGAGGTCTAAGTATAGAAAGTTGGGTCTCGAGCTTGTCTCTCTTGAGGAAAATCTCTCTCGCATGCCCAAGAAACCCTCCATGGTGGAAGAAAAGAAAAACGACAGAGCAGACGATTCTATTAATCTGTTGCTTGAGTAAACTCTCACACAATAGAGGGACAAAATGATGGAGAATTTTTTACACATCCTTCAACACTTGTCGATAACAACCAGTGCATCTTCATCAAGAAGCCACTTTGGAGGCACATTGCCTTTCAAGGTATAATTTCATTTTGATATTCTCATATTTGAAGGACATATAGATGCAAATGCCCTAGAAAAATGGTTAAATATGCTAGAAGGTTATTTCTTTGTTCACAATTTTTCCAAAAAGGAAAATATCACCTTCACACTCCTTAAATCTCTCTCCCATGTCAAACATTGGTGGGAAAATTACTGGGAGCAAAGTTCTACAGAGGAGTCTTGAATATATGGAGTCGAGCCCACTTGGGATTTTTTTGTGGATGCGGTCAAGGAACAATATTACCCTATTGGAAACTATGACGACCAATACATGAGATGGACCACATTGTGGCAAGAGAGGGGCCAAGCAGTGTTAGAGTTCACCAATACCTTCCATACCTTGCACACCAAACTGAGTATCAAAAACTTTGAGCGACATTTGGTTCTAAAATACCATGGGGCTCTACACAGGTACATCCAAACTGAAATGGAGTTTGATGCAGGAGCATCCACATCTTGATCAAGCGAGCCAGCGCATGGAGGCAAAGGAACAGCTGTACAGCGCCAGCACACACATTTTTGATTTCTTTGAAAGGATTTTTGCGCCGTCGTTTGAATGAATGCATTCATATGAAGCGCACTTGTAATGTAATGTAGATAAGAAGGCATTTAACCATTTTAAATGCTGGTAGATAGAATTAACTGTAGATTAGACAGTTTACCTTTGAGAGGGAAAACGGAGTATAGACACCCTCGCTTGTATCATTGTAAGATTATTCTCATTTAGACAGGAGAAAGAGGAGAGAGCAGAGCAGAGAGTTGTGAAAAACCCCATGTACAGACATTGAATTAATAGAAAAGCTTTGATTCAATCTCATGGATGGTTTTAGTCTCTTTGTGTTGTTGATATTATGTTGTTGCATACTTGTTTCTTTTTATGCTTATCTCCTATATGTTGCATATGTGATTGCGTATCAGGTTAGAAACCTGAGAGAATGAGGAAATGAGTTTCAGTTGTTTCTCTGCTTAGGCCAGGAGATTCTTGCATCGAGTGCAGTTGAATTCCTCCGCATAGAGTGCGTTGAGGAGGCTGAGCAGTTGAACTTTTGTTCTCTGTTGACCAGGGTTATGATAAGTCATTCAAACCGTGCAGGTGAGTGCAGGTCGAACTGAATTCTCGGAGCCGAGTCTGAGAGAAAGAGGACTGGGCCGTGTTAGCAGGGCTGCACAGGTCTAGACGGCTCCAATGTTTCGAGAGTTGTTGGAAGTCGAACACGGGAATAACGTCAGAAGTCTTTGAAGGAGTCAAAAAGAGACAAAAGCTCAAGAGGGATAGTTCCTCACGAACATTCAGGAACGGGTCTGAAAGAATACCTTAGTGTCACTGTGGGAGCAGACTCCAGTGGAGTTCATACAAGGCCAAGGTGGCGAAGCGGAGGAACTCTTTCAGAGGAAGAGAATCGACGACTTAGAGTTGTCAAGGAGAAACCCGAAGTCCCGAGGACCGTCCGATCGTGGAGGAGTTGCGCGAGAGATAACCTGTAAGCACAGGTGTGGAGAACCAAAGTCCATCAGACATTGGGGTTTCGGAATTCAGAGGTTGGAAAAGGAAAAGTTCACGCCTCGTAGAATCGCGAGTCGCAATTTCCCTAGTCAATCAAAACCGTTGATCCAGGGAGGGACACATGGCGCAAGATCCCTAAGGATCAGGATTCGGCATTCGACGTTTCCGGAGGTAAGAGTCTCATACTCTTTGAAACCCCAACCGGCGATTCCCCGAATTGAAGAGAGCCATCGATCATCAGGAGGACAGGTGGCACGAATCTGGAGCATCGGGGTTCGGGGGTTTTGTCTTGTATGAGAATTGTGCTCACGTGAACCGCGAACTCCCGAGTCGCGATATCCCGATTTCCGAAGGGGATATTTCCAGAGGGTTATTGTGGGTGACTCGTGACTCCCGAGGGGAGTTGGAAGAGCTTAGACTCTTCGGGTCTGTGATTAAAGGAGGTCCTGGTGGGAGCGGCTGCTCACTGAGGGGTAGCTTGCGTCAGAGTGGTATCAGAGCCAAGATTTCTCTGTTTTCTGTAGCAGAGAGGAAGAGAAGACATAATGCCGCCGAGAAGAGGTAGGCAATCACCCGATCCAGAGGGGGAGAGGGAAGTTTCCAGGGAAAGAAGCAGTCATGGAAAGAATATAGAAATGGAGAGAGAAATACAAAATCTCCGTGCTAGAATAGAAGATATGGAAGCAGCGCAGAGGCGCACAACAGATACAGGAGATCTGAGTGACTCCGAAGGTGAAGCTGATGTTGTGCCGCAAGGCGGAGTTGCAGCAGAAGATGCAGCCAATGAGCGATTAATCAAGGCTATCGCCAGGATGAGTGCAAAGGTGAAGATGGACATTCCATCTTACGAGGGAAGCCTGGATACAGAAGAGTTGCTGGATTGGATCCGGGCACTCGACACCTACTTCGATTATGAAGATATCGAAGAGGATAAGAAGGTGAGACATGCTGTCACGAAGCTGAAGGGACACGCAGCCTTATGGTGGGACGAGCTGCAGGCAGACAGACGTTCCAAGGGAAAACAAAAGATCAAAAGCTGGGATCGGATGATCGCCAAGATGAAGGCGAAGTTTATTCCGAGAGATTACCAGATCACTCTGTTCAGGCGCATGCAGAACCTGAGACAGAAGATGATGACGGTGAAGGAGTACACCGAGGAATTCTACAGGCTCAACATCCGAGCTGGTCATCGGGAGAGTGATGACGAAAAGGTGGCAAGATACTTGAATGGTATCAGGTATGACATTCAGGATGAATTGAGCATGGTCACCATCCGCACAGTTGAGGAAGCATACCATATGGCTTTGAAAGCTGAGGAAAAGCTGAGCCGCAAGCAGGGACAGCGAGGGCGAGGCAGAAGCCAGCCGCGAGGTAAAGCTGTTGCCCAGGAAAGAACTCAAAATCCCAAGGAGGATTGGAAAAAGCCTCAAGGAAAAGTTGAGAGGGGTGGAACCTCACAGCAGAGGCAGCAGAATATCGAGCCGAGGAGGCAGCGACCGGATCAGCAAGGAGATTAAGCTGATGCCAATACATTTCCTCGTACCCGAGGTAGGGGCAGAGGTTGAGGAGGAGTTATCACATGTTTCACGTGTGGTAAAGATGGTCACAAAGCAGTGGACTGTCCCGAGAGAAAGATGGACAGAGGAAACGCTCATGTTGTTGAGGCACAGAGGCGTGATGTTGAAGATGAAGATGCTGGAAGTGGGAAATCACTGACAGTGCATAAAGTTCTTTTGAAACTCGAGAAAGAGGTGGAGGACACAGCTCAAAGATGTAGACTGTTCCGGACGACTTGCAAGACCAAGGGCTGGAAATGCAAGGTCATAGTGGACAGCGGGAGCACAGACAATATCGTTTCGACCGAGATGGTGGAGAAACTAGAGCTGAAAATGAACAAGCACCCGAGTCCATACAAAGTGACATGGCTGCAGAAAGGACACTAGGTATGTGTTACAAAACAATGCTTGGTAAATTTTAAAATGGGTGAATATAGAGATGAAGTTTTGTGTGATGTTATACCCATGGATGTATGTCATGTTTTATTGGGGAGACCATGGCAGTATGATAGACATGTGGTTCATGATGGGAGAATGAACACATACACCTTGGAGAAGGATGGGAAAACACATACACTGCTTCCGGGGAAGGATAAGGAAGTGAAGCCGGAAGTGAGCAGTACAATACTTCTCATGAGTGGGAAAGAGTTTCTCACAGAGTTGGAGAAGGATGAGAATCCACAATTCTTTGTTGTCAGGAAGCCAAGAATTGTCCTGACAAGCACAAGAGTGGATGACTTGCTGGAGGAGATTCAGGAACTTCTTGGAGAGTTCGCTGATATCATCGTGGACGAACTACCTCGTTTGTTGCCACCGATGCGGAGTGTGAGTCACCACATTGACCTCATACCCGGAGCAAGTTTGCCAAATAAGGCAGCGTACAGGTTGACACCTCAAGAGAATGAGGAAGTCAAGAGGCAGGTTCAGGATCTGCAGGATAAAGGACTGGTCAGGGAGAGTCTGAGTCCATGTGCCGTTCCAACGGTACTGAGTCCGAAAAAGGATGGAGGCTGGAGGATGTGTATAGACTCCAGGGCGATCAATAAGATTACCATCAGATACAGGTTTCCACTGCCGAGGATGGACGACTTGATGGATTTCCTGAGCGGGGCAAATTTATTCTCCAAGATTGATCTCAAGAGCGGATATCATCAGATCCGGATGAGAGAGGGAGATGAGTGGAAGACGGCATTCAAAACAAACGAGGGTTTGTACAAATGGCTGGTCATGCCATTTGGGTTGACAAACACACCAAGCACTTTTATGAGACTGATGAATGAAGTCCTACGGGAATTCATTGGCAAATTTGTAGTTGTATACCTGGACGATATACTGATCTTCAGTAAAACCAGGGAAGACCACTTGAGGCATTTGGCCATTGTGATGAGGAGACTGCAGCAGGAGAAGATGCTGATCAATTTGAAGAAATGCTCGTTCATGCAGACAGAACTCATTTATTTGGGTTTTGTAATCTCGGTGAATGAATTAAAGATGGATCCTGAGAAGGTAAACGTAATCAGGAATTGGCCATCGTCGAGAAATGTTTTTGAGGTAAGGAGCTTTCATGGTTTGGCAAGCTTCTACAGAAAATTCATTCAAATTTTTAGTGGAATCAGTGCCGCCATGATGGACACTGTGAAAAAGAGGCATAAATTTTTTCAGTGGACAGTAGAGGCTGAAAGGAGCTTCAATCTGTTGAAGCGGAAGATAACGGAGCAGCCAGTATTAGTGTTGCCAGATTTTCAGAAAACCTTCCAGGTGAAGTGTGACGCCAGTGGGTATGTTGTTGGGGGAGTTTTAAGTCAGGATGACAGACCTGTTGCATATTACAGCGAGAAGCTGGATGATGCAAAATTGAAGTACTCCACATATGATAAAGAATTCTATGCCATTGTCCAGGCATTGAAGAAGTGGAGGCACTATCTGATACCCAAAGAATTTGTGTTGTATAGTGATAATCATGCACTGCAATTCATGAGTCAGTAGGAGAAGCTGAACCAGAAGCATGCGAAGTGGGTGGAATACATGCAGAATTTCACCTTTGTCATAAAGCACATTTCAGGGACTGCAAACAAGGTAGCTGACGCCTTGAGTCGAAAATGTTTATTGCTGCAGGAATTAAGGGTCAATACTTTGGGTTTTGAAAACCTGAGGGATATGTATGCAGGTGATGTTGATTTTGGGGAAGCATACGAGGCAACCAAGAACCCAGTTCTCAGAGATAGGAGCCCGTGGATAGATTTCTTGATACAGGAGGGATTGCTGTTCAAAGGCAATCAACTGTGCATTCCAAACTTCTCTATGAGAGAGAATTTGGTGAAGGAGAAGCACAACGGGGGCTTAGCAGGTCATTTTAGGCATGACAAAACTTTCGCCAAGCTGAGCGAGTCATATTTTTGGCCAGGCATGCGTGCAGATGTGAAGAGATTTGTTGACAGGTGCAGGATATGTCAACACGCGAAGGGCCGAAAGCAGAATGTTGGGTTATATCAGCCATTGCCCATACCCGAGAGGCCATGGGAGGCCATAAGTATGGATTTTGTGTTGGGATTACCGAGAACACAGCGTGGAGTTGATTCCGTTTTTGTGGTGGTGGATAGATTCTCGAAGATGGCACATTTCATACCGTGTCACAAGACAAGCGATGCGACACACATCGCGAATTTGTTTTTCAAAGAGATTATGCGATTGCATGGATTGCCGAGGAGCATAGTCTCGGATCGGGACACGAAGTTCATTGGTCATTTTTGGAGGACGCTGTGGAGAAAGCGAGGGACTGATTTAGCATTCAGTTCTGATTACCATCCGCAGACAGATGGGAAAACAGAAGTGGTTAATCGATGCTTGGGAGATCTGTTGAGGAGCCTAGTGGTGGAGCATCACACCAGTTGGGATCAGATCTTACCACAGGCAGAATTTGCGTACAACGATTCGGTGAATCGAAGTACAGGTAAGAGCCCATTTCAAATTTTGTATGGGACACAGCCACGAGGAGTTTCTGAGCTCAGAGAGTCAGAACAGGCTGAGACTAGCAGCGCGAGGGAAGAAGAATTTGCTGAAGCAATGCAGGAACTTCACACGCAGGTGAAGCAGCGGCTGCAAAAATCGAACCAGGAATACAAGCGCAGAGCCGATCAAAGAAAAAGACAGCTTCAATTTGAAGTAGGAGACATGGTTCTGGCGCACCTGAGGAAGGAAATATTCCCACGGGGAACATACAACAAGCTCAAGATGAAGAAGATTGGACCGTGCAAAATCCTGAAGAAATTCGGGGAGAACGCATATGATCTTGAGTTGCCAGAGGGCATTGGGATATCTCCGATATTCAACATTTTGTATTTATACCCCTACAGGGCTGAAGAGGCAGGCACTGGAACTGAGGAACCAGTAATCCAGTGGCAAAAGGAATTGCCAGTTGCACAGAAACCTCAGATGGAGTGCATACTGGACAAGAGAGTTGGCAGGAAGACCAGAAGAAAACAATATTTTGAATACTTGGTGAAATGGAAAGATCACCCAGTGGAGGATGCCAGCTGGGAAGATGAAACAGTGATTTTGAAACATGGACAGACTATACAGGAGCTCATGGGCAGGAGCCCATGAAATCTTTTGAGTTGAGGAGTATGATGCAGGAGCATCCACATCTTGATCAAGCGAGCCAGCGCATGGAGGCAAAGGAACAGCTGGACAGCGCCAGCACACACATTTTTGAGTTCTTTGAAAGGATTGTTGCCCCGTCGTTTGAATGAATGCATTCATATGAAGCGCACTTGTAATGTAATGTAGATAAGAAGGCATTTAACCGTTTTAAATGCTGGTAGATAGAATTAACTGTAGATTAGACAGTTTACCTTTGAGAGGGAAAATGGAGTATAGAAACCCTCACTTGTATCATTGTAAGATTATTCTCATTTAGACAGGAGAAAGAGGAGAGAGCAGAGCAGAGAGTTGTGAAAAACCCCATGTACAAACATTGAATTAATAGAAAAGCTTTGATTCAATCTCATGGATGTTTTTAGTCTCTTTGTGTTGTTGATATTATGTTGTTGCATACTTGTTTCTTTTTATGCTTATCTCCTATATGCTGCATATGTGATTGCGTATCAGGTTAGAAACCTGAGAGAATGAGGAAATGAGTTTCAGTTGTTTCTCTGCTTAGGCCAGGAGATTCCTGCATCGAGTGCAGTTGAATTCCTCCGCATAGAGTGCGTTGAGGAGGCTGAGCAGTTGAACTTTTGTTCTCTGTTGACCAGGGTTATGATAAGTCATTCGAACCGTGCAGGTGAGTGCAGGTCGAACTGAATTCTCGGAGCCGATTCTGAGAGAAAGAGGACTGGGCCGTGTTAGTAGGGTTGCACAGGTCTAGACGGCTCCAACGTTTCGAGAGCTGTTGGAAGTCGAACACGGGAATAACGTGAGAAGTCTCTGAAGGAGTCAAAAAGAGACAAAAGCTCAGGAGGGATAGTTCCTCATGAACATTCAGGAACGGGTCTGAAAGAATACCTTAGTGTCGCTGTGGGAGCAGACTCCAGTGGAGTTCATGCAAGGCCAAGGTGGCGAAGCGAAGGAACTCTTTTAGAGGAAGAGAATCGACGACTTAGAGTTGTCAAGGAGAAACCCGAAGTCCCGAGGACAGTCCGATCGTGGAGGAGTTGCGCGAGAGATAACCTGTAAGCACAGGTGTGGAGAACCAAAGTCCATCGGACATCGGGGTTTTGGCATTCAGAGGTTGGAAAAGGAAAAGTTCATGCCTCGTAGAATCGCGAGTCGCAATTTCCCTAGTCAATCAAAACCGTTGATCCAGGGAGGGACACGTGGCGCAGGATCCCTAAGGATCGGGATTCGGCATTCGGCGTTTCCGGAGGCAAGAGTCTCATACTCTTTGAAACCCTGACCGGTGATTCCCCAAATTGACGAGAGTCGTCGATCGTCAGGAGGACAGGTGGCACGAATCTGGAGCATCGGGGTTCGGGGTTTTGTCTTGTATGAGAATTGTGCTCACGTGAACCGCGAACTCCCGAGTCGCGATATCCCGATTTCCGAAGGGGATATTTCCAGAGGGTTATTGTGGGTGACTCGTGACTCCCGAGGGGAGTTGGAAGAGCTTAGACTCTTCGGGTCCGTGATTAAAGGAGGTCCTGGTGGGAGCGGCTGCTCACTGAGGGGTAGCTTGCGTCAGAGTTTCTAGACATCTCATCGCTGGGAGCTGCCTATCGATATGTTGTCAAAATCGAGCAGAAATTTAGACACTGGAACAAATGGGAGTTCGGGTTTGCAAATTGGCAACAACCAAAGTATGATAAATACAGCCCTAACAAACAACCTCACGAAAACTAGTCCAAGCCACAAGAAAAGAAGGGTTACAGGAAAATGAAGAAGGACACTGGAAAGTGGTGTGATTTCCACAAAATCCCCTAACACAACACTAATGAATGTCACTCAAAACAATCATTAGTGCTCAAGATTAAAGACAAGGAACCAAACCTTGATTCAGATTCTAATTCAGAAAATAATGGGAGAACACAGATCATCGACGTAGATCCAACTGCTACTATCTCGACCACAACAATTCAACCAGAAGAACCAAAAGATCCTAAAGAAGGGGATCACCTCTTCCATTCACAGATGTGATTGAATGAGACCCCATTGCATTTCATTGTTGATAGAGGAAGCCAAAAAACCTCATCTCAACAAAGGTCATCAAACAGTTGGGATTGTCGACAACAACACACCCACAGCCTTACAACATCGGGTGGCTTCACCAAGGATGAAATCTTTGTGTTAGCCAGCAGTGTCGATTATCATACAACATCCAACCCTTCAAGGATGAGTTATTATGTGATGTTTCCCCACTGGATGTCTGTGATGTTCTTTTGGGCCAACCATATATGTGGAAGTGCCATGCTATTTATGAGTCTCGAGCCCTTAGTGTCATTGTTACTCCGGGGGGTCATCTCTACAGGATACCAGAGGTAGTTCTTACTATTGTCTCACCTAAACAGTGTCGCAAGGTAGTATCTCATTCTACAAAATTCATCTTCTTCACAGTTTGTTCAAAAGGTGAATAGAAGAACATCGTAACCATTGTAGCCTCAGTCCAAGCACATTTTGTCCAACAGAAGCAGGTCGACAAGGTTGAACCAAAGTGCAAGGATTCCTTCTACACACAGTTATCTCATGTAGCCAGAATGGTTAAAAAGTTCAAACCCTTCCAGCCACAGGTTCGTGATAGCCTTCAACAAGCTAAGCAACACAACTTCTCTAGCAAGGCAAGTAACTCATCAAGATGCAGATTCAGCAAACGCTTTTCCCTCTCCCCCGGGCACTTAATGAAATGGAGACCATTGTTTCCTAAGGAGGGAGTATTGATCTAGGTGGATATTGATGGTCACCCACCTATTCCAACTGGCTCAAAATAGTCTTCTGACAATCTACTATTTTTAGCATTTTTTTGGTTCCTAAACTTCTGGAGCCATTTTGAGGGCCTAAATGAATTTTTTTTGGGGATCGAGCACCTCAATGATAGCCAAAGTCTCTCATTGAACCCCCAAAATGAATTTGCTCGATGATACCTTTCCAACGAGCTAGCGTGCCCCCCAAACGGAGATCGTATGCGAAAGTTACACCCTCGGGAAGTTGATACACCAAACTACCCAAAACGGGGACCACAAAACTTTTGGCTTTTCATCTTCCGGGGTTAGGGTTTTGGATTTTATTTATGTTAAAAATGTCTTTAGAGCCTCATTGTAATAATCATCTTCTTGTGAATGTGAGTAGTCATCACATCTCTTCTCAGAGATAAGCTACCACCATTTTAGCGAGTCTTTCACTCTGTATTTCTACAGTTTTGTACATTTCGCTCATTAATAGAAATTGTGTATTACTATATATTTGTGCCTCTTGTTATATATCCGATACATATTTATTATTTTATTGGCTCTCTTGCAATATCTCTATATATTTTTGTGTTATATCTCTGCTCTCATTTCGTGTCGAAAATAATCTGGATCAGATAATCACTGTGTGATTATGGACATATGTCCAAGAAATCAACTTATTGCAAGAATTCAAATGACAAGTAACAAAATGTTTCCACTGACATTGAAGTCATCCATGAAGAAAAATACAGTTCAAGCTGTCTATGACACAAAAGATGCGCAGTCAGACACTGCATTTACAACAGAAAGCGAAGAAGGAAGTGCGTGTAGTTCCAAAGAAGGAAAAGATCGTGCACACATTGTTAAGGAAAAAGGAGACAGTGACACAAAGATACAAGCAACATTCCAATTTGAAGTACAGGATGATTCCTGGCTATGGAATTTCAGATTTGGACATTTAAACTTTGGAGGTCTGAAGTTGCTACATACAAAGGATATGGTGAAAGATTTTCCATTAATTGAAAAACCAGAAAGAATATGTGAAGGCTACATCTTTGGAAAACAATATAGAGAGTAATTTCTAGTTGGAAAGTCATACATAGAAAAATATACACTGGAAATTGTACATTCATATATATGTGGACCAATGAAAACACCATCTATAGGAGGAAGTACATATTTTCTTATATTCATTGATGATTTCTCAAGAAAAACATGAATTTATTTTCTAAAACATAAATCTGACGCATTGGGTTGTTTTCAACAGTTGAAATCACTTGTGGAGAAACAGAGTGGTTATTACATCAAGGTTCTAAGAACTGATAGAGGAGGTGAATATGTTTCAAGAGAATTTCAGAACTTTTGTAAAGTTCATGGTATCTACAAGCAATTCACTACGCAGTATACACCACAGCAGAATGGTGTCACGGAGAGAAATAATTGAACCATCATGGAAATGGTGGAATGGTGTGCAGTATGTTGGCAGCTAAATATTTTTCAAATGAGTATTGGGTTTAGGTAGTAGCAATTATAGTATACATCATGAAAAAATGTCCAACAAAGAGTGTGAAAAACAAAGTTCCTCAAGAATCCTGGACATGTATGAAGCATAATTTGGCACACTTAAAAGTTTTTTATTGTGTTGCATACACACATGTTCTAGATGAGCTGAGAAAGAAGCTAGACAACAAAGGAAATAAATGTATATTTTTTGGGTACTCTAAAGATACAAAATCATACAAGTTGTATAATCCTATTGCAAGAAAAGTCATGATCAGTCATGATGTTCAATTTGTGGAGAATGAAGCATGGGATGGAAGCATAGAAATTATAGTCATAATTATTGATGCCATTGGGCATGATGACACAAAGGATGAAGTGGTTCAAACACCAAGTACAATTCAGAGTGAAGTTCCCTCTACTCCTGGAACTACGATGCAAATCACAACGCAAACTACTCCAGTGAGATCTGCAGGTGCACAGTCCACACCTAGAGTGCAACAAACTCCAACAAGCAGTGCGAGTAGTTCTACATCTTCAGATCCAACATTAGCAAGTCTGTTACCAAGGAAGACAAGAAGTCTGTGCAACATCTATAATGTTGACACAACAAATTTATTTTCATTTTTTGCTCTGTTTTCACAAATAGATGATCCATTAACCTTTGAATAAGTTGTCAAGGATGATGTATGGGCACAAGCTATGGATGAAGAAATTAGATGCATAGAGAACAATCAGACATGGAAATTGGTAGATGTACCTGAATACAAGGATGTAATAAGTGTCAAGTGGATTTATAAAACCAAGCAAGATGCAGATTGAAATGTGCAAAAGCACAAGGCAATATTAGTTGCAAGAGGTTTTACACAACAACTTGGAATTGATTTCAATGAAACATTTGCGCCAGTTGCGCACATGGACACAGTCAAAACTGTGTTATCCATTGTTGCGCGAAACAAATGGTTTCTTTATCAAATGGATGTAAAGTCATCATTCTTAAATGGACATTTAGAAGAATTATATGTGGAACAATCACAAGGCTATGAGATTCGAGGACAAGAAATCAAAGTGTACAGATTGAAGAAAGCATTGTATGGATTAAAGAAAGCTCTCATAGTTTGGTAGAGTCACATAGATTCTTATCTCACTCAGAATGGATTTCATAGAAGTGAATGTGAGCCAAGTTTGTACATCAAATAAAATCAACAAGGTAACATTTTAATTGTTTTCTTATATGTAGATGATTTGATTTTTACAGGTGATTTTGACATAGAAGAATTTAAGTCAGTCATGAAGGATGAGTTTGAAATGACTGATTTGGGGTTTATTTATTTCACAATCTAAGTATGCACATGAAATTTTGAAAAGATTCAACATGATAAATTCCAAGGTAGACCCAACACCTGTCATAATAGGATTAAAGTTAAGCAAGGAAGATGAAGGGTCCAAGGTGGATCCCACACTGTTTAAAAGATTGGTAGGAAACCTTATGTATCTAACAGAAACAAGGCTTGATATTATGTATGGAGTGAGCCTGATTTCAATGTTCATGGAAACTCCAAAAGAATCACATTGGAAGGTGGGGAAATGAATTCTAAGATATGTGAATGGAACACAAGATTTTGGCATTATCTATTCTACTTCAGAAGACTTTAGACTTATTGGATATACTGACAGTGATTGTGGAGGCAACATAGATGACAGGAAAAGTACCTTTGGGTACACATTTCATTTTGGAACATGTATAGTATCATGGGAATCAAGGAAGCAACACATTGTGACTCTTTCTTCAGCAAAAGTTGAGTACGATGTAGCTACAAGCGCAACTTGTCAAGCAGTTGGATGAGAATAATGTTAAAATATTTTTTGCAGGAAAAACAGGAACCAACTACAATATTTTGTGACAACAATTCAGCCACAATGTTATCAAAGAATCATGTGTTTCACAAAAAAACCAAACATATTGATAGAAGGTATCATTTTATCAGATAATTGGTGAATAACAAAGAAATTTGTTTAGAGTTTTGCAGGTCTAAAGAACAATTCGTGGATATATTTACAAAATCTTTGGAAAGAGATGCATTTCAGAAACTACGCATTTGTCTAGGAGTTGGTGCAGTCACAGATGTTTGAAATTTCATGTCAATTCAAATTTTTTATGTATTTTGTAAACTCACCTACTTATAATTGAAGGGGAGTGTTGTAAATATTAATTACAAGTCGTGAGCTTCACGCTTATGCAAACTCTATCTATCATAGAAAGTAGAGGCGTTAAGTCTATCAGACATGGCAAGGAAGAGTGTTAGAAGGAGATTATTTAATGAGTTGATATTTATCTTTCTCGGTCTTTGTTATGCATATAAGAGTCAATCAAAATTTATTGTTGTCTTAATTGTTTGAGTCAGTTTTACTTCTATAGGAAGTCTCAGTCTTAGTATATATATGTTTGATTCTGTAAGTAGTCGATATACATATAAAATAGAGAGAAGAGTTGATAGTTAGTGTTATCACTCCAGGAAACTCTCCTAGGCTGTAAGTCAGAGATGCCTGGTAACTTAATCTTTTTGGAAACTATTTTCTCAATAATAGGTGTGGATTTGGATCAAGATGAATATTTTAATCTCTGGATTGTATCTTCAAGACAGTCTAACTATATTCATGCAATACAAGGCCTTCAAGAGCTATTTATCAGATAGATTTGTATAACAAATGGATAAGAAAACCAATCGGTTAACCAAAACATACATAAACCATATATATGATGGGTCAAATAACTAGCCAAAGATGCTTATGATTCTTGCTTAACAATCAAAAGTAAGATGACAGTTACCATAGGACCATTAAACAGAGACAAAAGAATGAATTCCACTCATATGCATAGACAAAGATGAAGGAGGGTCTAACAATAACAAATGAAAGAAGCTTGTAGGCTTGATATATTAAAGAAAATGTCTTTCATACAAAAACAGTAGAATATATAACTCAAAATCGAACCCTCTGTTCATCTTCTGTTTTCAGCTTTATAGCTTTTACAACACAGTATCTAGATCCTGAATTAATGGATCAGATATGCCTAAAATAGAAAGTCAAAACTAACTTGCAAAAGATAAGGAATGATCCTCAAAATGAGGTCAATCCCAC
>ML779976.1:7450-20915 GCA_009831015.1 Picea engelmannii
TGGGCTTATCTACCTGTGGAGGGTTAGACTCTCCAAAACCATTACGGCTGAGAAAATCATGCCAAGAATCACGACGTAACCCCAATTCGTAAACCAAAATCATTTTGATCAACCCGACATGGAAGAGGCTAGTGTCAGCCTGGATACGTTTGTATCGTTTATCCATTTTGAACAAACTTCGGTGCAGATAGTGAGGCATACTTAGTTCAAAACCCATGAAAACCATTAATAAATGTAGGTGGAATAAGAAAATAAACCCGTACCTGCCTTCACAAGTAACGAAATGCTTGATAATCATCAAGAGATCATACCAGCGGGGTTTCAACATCTTCGCAGGCAACCCTTTGTCGCATGAGTTCACTGTGCGAGATTGGAACAGTAATGTCCATGGGACATCATCTACCTTGCAACTTTTCGACCATTTTTGTCCCTTGACAAGCAAGCTGGTTGCCAGGCTGAGAAATTCTTCAGTAATTTCAAGCTAGACATCTCCAACTTTGGCTCGGCAGCCATCGAATGATAACGCAAATTGCCGAGCCACAGTGAGGTCATAGCCATGAAACTTCCGTATGAAAGCGAGCCACCCATGTTGTTCCAGGTCGCTACATGCACCACTAAAGGTCAACAGTGCTTGGCACCCGTTGGGCTCGGCCCTTACGACAGGAGCCATGGCTTCTGTACATGGTAGGGTTCAAACTGAATGAAACAATGCACATAGTCAAACACGATAGGGTTTGATAGCTTCAAAGCTCGAAGAGACCGGAATTAACTGCATGCGTATGAAGGTGGTGGGATTACCACCGCCACGCACTGTATTAATGACTAAGTACAATGTTATTAAAATCATAATCGTTTATACCATGCGTATCGGCCAACAAATAGGTGTATAATCATATTAACGTGCCATTCACCCGAAACAGAACCAACACCATACGTTATACTCACGCCAAGTGTATAGTTCAATCCAACACCGTATCCAACATCCATCGTGTCAATCAATCGTTTTACACCAAGGTTAAATTTAATCGATGCCAATACATAGTTTGAAACTATGAATCGTTCAATGTAATATCGATTTACCAAACAATATACCAAGCATCGATTTGTAATTAACATCCAATATGATTAACCAATGTGCCTTCAAACCATTGCTTTTCTTAAATTGACTTTATAAACTTGCCAATGTATTCATTGCACATTCAAATGTTTGCATTCCAAAGTTTTTAGAACATTACGATCCAAAATTTCTCATATAATAACTGAGTGAAAAGCCCATAGCAATAAGAATAAAAGCATATAGAACCAAATCCATTATAACTTTTATAAGATTATAATAAAACCAATAGATCTTCATACTCAAAGGCTTAGTAATCAACAGATCCAAATGCGCAATCAAGGTAAGAGTATGCTAAAGGACATAAATTCGAGAAAATCTTTTGCAGTCATGTGATAAACCAATGGTAAAGTGTCTTTTGGAGAAATCGATAAAAGACGACTACAGTCCAAACGATGAAAGAGGTATTTTCACACTTACAGTTGTGAAAATCGAATCAAGACCAAATTGCAATTGTTGCAAAAATGAAACAAATGTCTAGAAGCACAATGCGACGATGATTTGTCATTAACGAGACAAGGGGTGTAGGCAACGTTTTTTAAGAGCAATTAAAAAAATATGATTGGCTGCCAACACCACAACAACCATCTTACCCAGATCAGGCCAAAGCTGGTTTAAGGCAACAACAACCAAGAATTTGAATTTCAGAGCATACCTTAAGGCAGAGTTCAAAGATATCACCTGGAAGAAAAGCATGTCAGTTTCTCATCTGGAAGATGAATGGCATGACCTATTCAAAGGCATTCAACTCTATATCACCTCAGAAGGCAGGTATGACAAGCTGATACTATATCATTTCAAAATTTAAGATCATTTTACAGGGAAGACTCTCCTAAATTTACCTTTCTTCCTTCACAAAAGCCCGACGAAAGTATGTAAAAAGATTAGAGTTGAACCTCTAAGTATGAAAAAAATCCTTTGTCATTTTGGCTTGATCAAACTAATAATTCTAGAAGAGCTAATACAAAGAAGAAGGACTTGGCAACATTTTCTTTTTTTGGGAAGGTTTTGAGACCTAAACTCAGTCCATGAATGAGCAGAAGAAAGATGGAAAAAAGAAGTTAACTCCTCAGAGAAGCTCAAGGAGGAGGAGAGCTCTTCCAAGACCACCAGAGGACAGGATTTCCAGCATAAATTCTAAAAGAGAAAAGAAAAAAATAGACTTTGAAACCAATTCAGAGCAGCCTACAGTAAAAAAGACAAATATTCTCAATTTGCCATACACAGACTCAGAAACAGAGCCAGAGCAAGAAAATGAAATTCCAGCTATTAAAAGCCCTGAACAATCCATGGAATTTTTACCAGACTATGAAACTTTTACTCCCATTGATGAAGGTGAAACATCAAAGAGTAAAAAGTCAAAGAAATCACAGAAAATTAAGGAACTGAAAGAGGTGATTGCACAACAGGAGGTTTTGGAAAGAGTAATCAAGGCAAAACTTTCACCAGCTAACCAACAGATCGTAAGGTGAATTAGCTGGTGAAAGCACAGAAAGAAATTTTTGGAAAGATAAACTGGAGCGAGGAAATTTTGAAGTATTTAAAAAGGGTTTGGGAGCATCGAAGGATTAACCACCTAATCAAGAAACACTCAGCATTAGAGATTCGTGGAGATTTTGAGACCAAATGCTAAATTGGTCAACTAAAGTTTCGGTTATGGTTATTGAAAGAGTCCATCTACAGAAGACAAGTGCCTTTATCCTTCTATGACAAAACAGAGTCCTAGAGATGATGAAGTACAGATGTTAAGATCAACATAGAAGATAGTTCGAGTTCTAGGAACTAGTCTTTGCTTATCAATTGTATTTAGTTAGTTTTATTTTCTATATTTAGATACAAATCCAAGTTTTCAGGATCTTAAAAAACGATTGTAAAAGGTTATAAATGCCTATCTTTTCTAAGAGATAAGGGTTCAAACTGGGAATACATTTTGGCTACTGTATAGACTCTTATTGGATAATAGAATTATAGTCTCCTTTTGTTTTCAATATCAGAATTGCTCATGCATCTTGTTTCTGTACTTTATTTCAGTTTATCTTAGCTTTTAGAGACTGTCATCTCTTCATTAAGCTCATAAACTTGAAGTGAAAGGTTTCTTACTACCTTGTATTAATCCCTACACCTAGTTGTATTTGGCAATCAAGATTAGTATTCTTCATCCCCTCTTTAAAATATTTGATCTGATTATTCTTTTCTAAAAGCACTGTTTCATTTGAAATGTATAATGAGTTGTCTATTACATTAATCATTGAGTGATCCCATTGTTCCAAGCACACCTACATATCATATTCTTAAGTTATCAAACACCTTTGGTCTACAACTACAAAGGGTTTCTTGGAGTGATAACAAATTAGCGTCGTTTCCGGGGAGACGAAATTTAAGCTTTGATTTCTTGGGATATGACACAAAGATGATCTTTGATGATAGACAAAGATTAGACATTTTATTGGTTGTAATTATCTATCTGGCGAATCCACAAGTTCATCCTGGCTCCTAAGAGGATTAGTATCAGGGTGAATCCACAAGAATCACCTATCACACCAGTGCCCAATCAAGAACTAATTCTTAGAAGAGGAAAAAAAATTCAGGGTCAAGCTTCAAAATCAGACACAAAAGGTAATCCTCTCTTTAGTTCTGGAAAATATACTACAAAAAAATTTGAATTGTTTTCCAAGAGTGCTGATGAAAAAGCAACTGTAACTACTATAGAAGAAACAAGTATTTTTTATCAACAGGAAAATATCAGTGATGATGAATTGATAGATTCAAAATTGGTTGAAAAAGTATCTAAGACCTTAGAAAGAAATCAGAGTTCTTCCTCTCTCGAATCTTTTCATTCACAACAAAAAGAAGAACATTTAAACATCTACACTAGCCTCCTTGCTATAAAACATCTTCTTTAAGAGTTGTCTGCTAAAGGTGAAGAAAAATTAGCTGAACAACTTGCAAATTTTTACAGAGCCTCATATCAGACATCTTTCCTATTAGAGAATTCACCTCCTTTACATTCCCCTAGTGTTGAGGAATCAAAGAAAAAACTATCACCTCTCTCACCCTTGATCATTATGGCTGCACCACCTCCTTTGACCAAGATGCAACAAATCCTAGCTTCTAGGTATGTGCCACTAATATTGCCAAACCCAGTATCAGCTATGCCAACAAGAGACTATCAGAAGTATATGCCCAAATTCACAGGTGAGGGTGATGTGACTGCTGAAGAACATATTGAGGCCTTCTACAGTTATGCTGAAAACCTTAATATTGAGGAGGAAGATGTTTGGACCCAAGTTTTTGTCCAAAGCTTAGATGGCCATTCTAGGAAATGGTTCAAAGAACTCCCTGCTGGTTCCATAGCTAGCATCGAACAATTAGATGATACCTTCTTGAAACATTGGGGTGATAGAAGAGATTTTCTGTACTATATCATTGAATTTGGAAATCTAAGGAAACAAAATGGCGAGTCAGTCTCTGATTTCACTAAAAGGTTTAACCGGATGTACAGTAAAATACTAGCAGAGATAAAACCTTTAGATGCCTCTGCCAAAATCACATATTCCGTTTCTTTTGACTCAGAGTTCTGTTTATTGTTGAGAGAAAGGAGGTCATCAACATTATCTCTAATGTAAGATTTTACCCTCGAGGTTGAATCAAATATTTTGGCTGCTCAAAATCTAAAGGGAAACTCTGATAGGAGAAGGTCAAGAAATGAAGCTTCTTCTTCATCAAATGCTGACCCAAAGTTAGATAAAATGGCTAAGATGTTAGAGTCCCTAACCTCTGAGATATCTAAGCTCAAAATTGAAAATAAGCAACCTGTCAAGGGAAGGGGCACTTATGATTATGCAGGTAGAAACCCAAATCAAAATCCCAACAACTTCAGAAGAAATAATCAGCCAACGCAGATTTTGCAAAGAGAAAGAAATCCTACTGAGGATCAGAGGATAAAGGCTCCTCTTCAGAATGTCGTCAAAGATGAAGGTGATTATCAAGAAGATGGAGACGATAATATTCACTGTGTTGGAGAGGAGATAGGGAAATCTTATCTGACACAAGACGACTATGAAGAGGCCTTGATGACTGAACAGGCAGAGGATAATTCTGTTCATGATGGCATTTTTTCAATGGAAGAGAAGAACAGATATAATCTCAGATATAAGTCTGATACTTCCCAACAGAATGCACCAACCTCTCCCAAAAAGAGCACAACCCCTGTTAAGAAAAAAGATCAGACATCAGAGAATCAACAAACATATCCTTCAAAAGCGAACGCATCAGTTCCTCCCAAGAAGACTGTTGTCCCTGTCAAACAAAAAAATCAGAAAAGTCAAACCCCTGCTGACCAACAAAGCATTCAGAAAGATCCTTTAAATGAGGTAAAGGTCTCTGATAAAATATCCTATTCTTTTAATTTTGAGGTTGAAATACCAAAAATTAAAATTCCCATCCCTTTGGTTGAGTTAATGAAAAATGAAACATTCAAGAAAGATATCCTCGAAACTTTGGATCCTAAATCTATATCCCCTTATGATGATATTCTCAATATATATGATGAAAATCCAACCATTACTCTGGGCCAAATGATAGAAGATAGAGATGAAAGATGTCCTCCTTTTTACATCTCTCTAAATATTCATGACAAAACACTACATAACTATTTGTTGGACTCTGGTGCTTCTCACAACTTAATGCGAAAGGTAGTCATGGATGAGATTGGGTTAGAGATTACTAAGTCTTACCACGATCTTTTCTCTTTTGATTCTCGGAAAGTCAAATGTTTCGGAATGATCAAGGACTTGGCTATAACTTTAACCCAATCATCCATGAAAACTATGGTTATGGATATAGTAGTGGCAGACATCCCACCTAAATTTGGATGCTTGTTATCAAGATCATGGATGAAGAGGCTAGGTGGCACTATTCAAATGGATCTCTCCTATGCTACTATCCCTGTTTTTGGAGGAGTAAATAGAAGGTTATACAGGGAATAACAGCTGGCATATGTAATCAATGACTAAAAAAATCCAACCAACCATCCTATATATTCGGTCGACACAGGTATGGGATCTTGCATTTTACAAAGTGATGATTCATTACCAGATGCATTGCTGCTTAGAAAGCCCGCAGTTCAGTCCAAAAAAGTAGCAGAAGATGATCTTTGGACCATGTTCTTTGATGGTGCTTGTACCAAAGAATCAACAGGAGTAGGGGTGGTATTGATTTCTCCTTCAAAGAAAACTTCTCATTTGTCCTTTAAGCTTTATTTTAAAGTGACTAACAACATTGCAGAGTATGAGGCACTGCTCCTAGGATTAAATGAAACCAAAGAGACGGAGATTAAAAAATTATATGTATTTGGAGATGCAAATTTAATCATTCAACAGGTAAACAAGTCCTTTCAAGCAAAACATGTCAGGCTGAAATCCTATAGAGATGAAGTTTTGAGGGCAATTCATACTTTTACAGATTTCAAAATTTCATATGTACCCAGAGAAATGAATGAATTGGCTGATTCATTAGCTGTGTCGGCTTGTGCTTTTATACCCCCTCTACCTCATAAATTGAATTACAAAATTCAAGTTAAGTATAGGTCATCCCTCCCTGACAATGTAAAGTTCTAGAAGGTTTTTGAGGATGATGTTGAACTCACTAGATTTCTTGCAGTAATAGATTTGTTTGCAGATTTGCAAATTGATCAAGAGAATGAACATGATGATGAAATTGAGAAGCCAAAGTTCAGAAGAAAAATTGCAGCACATGAAATAGTACATCTGTCCACCAACATAATTCCTAAAGGTTTGGTCCCTTTAGAATTTTTTTTTGATAACAATGATGTGGCTGTCAAATTGGAAAAGGGGAAAAAAGATTCATAAGTTTCGCAGTATAATGTAGCCAATGAACATGATCCTAAATATGTCAACTTAGCTTCACATTTGATAGAAAAACAAAAGGCTGATCATGGTGAACTGTTAAAGGATTTTGTTGACATCTTTGCTTGGAAATATGATGACTTGAAGACTTTCAACACAGAGGTAATTCAGCACAAGATCCCCTTGAACAAAGATACAAAACCATTTAGGCATAAACTTAGATATTTCAATCCTATGTTGCTTCCTACAATGGAAAGGGAAATCAAGAAGCTATTGGATGCCTGCATTATCATACCTCTCAGATACTCATAATGGATTGCAAATCTTGTACCGGTCAAAAATAAGAATGGAGAGATCAGACTCTGTGTGGATTTCAAAAATTTGAATAAGTGCTCTAGGAAGGACAACTACCCACTGCCCAAGATGGAACATATTTTGCAGAAGGTGTCAGGATCAAAGGTGATGTCTTTTATTGATGGGTTTTCCGGATACAACCAGATTGCTTTCCATCTAGATGATAGAGAAAAGACTACCTTTACCACTCCATGGGGTATGTTTATGTATGAAAAAATTCCTTTCCGATTGATGAATGCAGGAGTGACATTCCAAAGGGTGATGGACATTGCTTTCGTTGGGGAGAAAGACAAATTTGTCTTGATATATATTGATGACATTACTATTTTTTCAAGCAGACATGAAAAGCATTTGCAACACTTGAGAAAGAATTTCCTAAAATGTCGAAGGAATGACATTTCCCTTAATCCTAAAAAATCTAATTTTTCTCTCAAGGAAGGGAAATTACTTGGACATATTGTTTCAGCTAATGGGGTAAGGATCGACCCAAAAAGAGTAGAAGCCATTAGAACCTTGTCTCTTCCTAGATCAAAAAAGGACATTTAGTCTTTCCTCGAAACTATAAACTTTATGAAGAAGTTTATAGCCAACTTTGCAGAACTTACAAAGAATATTACTTCTATGTTAAGAAAGAACTCAGAAGTAAAATGGGTTGAAGAAGATAAACACTCCTTCAATGCTATCAAAGAATCCATTACTACAACCCCTGTTTTAATCAGCCCTGACTTTGACAAGGAGATTTATATCTTTTCATTTTCTTCAAAAGACACAATTGTAGCAGTAATATTGCAGAGAAATGCTAATGATCAGAAGCAACCAGTTTCCTTCTTTAGTAAAGTCTTGAGGGATGCTGAAGTAAAGTACGAGTTACTGGAGAAACAAGCATATGCGCTCATCAAGTCATTAAAAGCCTTCATAGTTTACATCCTTCAAGCCAAGGTAATAGCTTATGTACCTTCTAGTTCAGTTAAATATGTGCTCATACAACCCAACATAGATGGAAAAAGGAGTAAGTGGATATAAAAATTAATTGAATTTGATGTTGAGATCAAAAAAACAAAACTTGTGAAAGGTCAAGGCCTTGCCAAACTTCTTGGAAAAGAAAATTGTAAATTTCTTGAGATAAATTTGGCAAGTGTAAATGTAGATAATGTTCAGTCTTTAGAGGATAAAGGAAGTAAAGAAAGGAAAGTCTCATATCACCTAGCCAACTGTAAATGGTACAACCACATCATTCATTTTCTACAAACTTTACCAGTCCCTTCAGATTTGACGAAGACACAAGGGAAGGATTTAAAGCTCAAATCCATGAATTTCTGCATCAATGATAACTTATTGTTTTGGAAAAATCCAATAGGGTTATTATTGAGGTGCATAAACTAAGAGGAAGCAGCTAGGATCATGACTGAATTCCATAATAGTGAATGAGGAGGACATCACTATTGGAAGACTACTACACATAAAATCTTAAGAGATGGTTATTACTGGCCGTCTTTATTTTCAGATGTGTGTGAATTTGTGAGAACATGTGACAAATGCCAAAGGTTTGCAGGAAAACAACAACTAAAATCCCTCCCCCTCAGACCTATTGTGGTCACAGGTCCCTTCCAACAATGGGGTCTGGACTTCATAGGTGAGATTCACCCGCCTTCTAGCAGTCAGCACAGATGGATCCCTATTGCCACTGATTATTTTACAAAATGGATTGAGGCCATTCCTACCAGGAATGCCAATCACACTGTCATCATTAATTTTCTGCAAGAAAACATATTCACCAGATTTGGTTGCCCTAAGAGAATAGTCACTAATAACGCTGCTGCATTCAAATATAATCACTTGGTAAAATTATGTGAAGAGCTGGGAGTTCAGCTAGTACATTCTACTGCTTACTATCCACAAGGAAATGGCTTAGCTGAGTCATCGAATAAGAGTTTAGTCAGAATTATAAAGAAGCTTCTTGAAAAAAATACAAGAGGTTGGGATTCTAAGCTAAAATTTTCTTTGTGGGCTGACAGGGCTACAAATAAAAAGTCAATTGGCACATCCCCCTTCAAGTTGGTATATGGTACTGAAGCCATATTTCCTGTTCAACTTTCACTGCCAGTTGCAAAGTTTTTACAAGAAACTGACTCTGAACCAAGTGATTTAACTTGAAGGATCCATAATCTTGTAGAGTTACAACAAGACAGAGAGCAACTTTTGGAAAAGATAGAATTACACCAAGAAAAGATGAAGGAGATTTTCGACAAGAAAGTCAAAACAAATATTTTCAAAATAGGGGAACTGGTCTTAAAATGGGATGCAACAAGACAAGATAAGGGGAAACACGGCAAATTTGATGCTTTCCAGGTAGGTCCTTTTGTCATAACAATAGTTCAGCAGAACAATACCTTTGTCCTCCAAAATATTGCAGGCGGAGAAGTAGCAGGTGGCCCTTTCAACAGGCGTTTTCTAAAGACCTATTTTTCATAAGGCTTTTCTTAAAGCCCTATTTTACTTGTACATATTCTTTTCAGTTTTGTTTTTGTTCTTATTTCTTGAATAACTCCATGCCCAATGGTACCGAGAAAAACAATTTTTCAAATTTTCAAATTGTAATAAAGGCTATTGAGTCTAAATAGGTTCTTGGTGACCTCACAGGGAGGTATCCATCCCAGTTGGAGCCAATTGTTAACTCCCAAAATGAATCAGTCACTTGGTTTCATTTTGTAGGTAATAGCATGGTCATCTGTAGGTTTCTCTATTTGTTTTTAGTTTCTTCTAGTGTCAAAACTTAGGTTTTAAATTCATGCCTTAGAAATAAGTTGATCCATAAAGGTTGTTTCTATAAAATTTCATGAAAATATTTTCAACAGCTAACACATGTTTCAAGGTTGATGTTAGATGGTGAAAGCGATGAGTTTCAATGGTTAAGGAGTACTTTCCCGCAGACAGTTAGTTGGTGAAAGCACGAAACACATGTTTTTCTTCCACGATTTCAGAAATTGAAAAGATAACACGTTCGACACACGTCACATAATTATTATGAGGCGCTGGTGGAAGCGAATGATGATGAGGATTCCGTTATACACATTTAAATTGGATATTATGGCGGATCATGCTCATGAATTCATGCTTCAACAATGATGGCGTTGGATATGACGAATTCACATTCATCATCACAGGTAAAGGAGCAGTACCACTCAGCCGGCGACATCAAATTGACACTTCATATTTTGAACACACACTGTTCACAGGAAATATGGTATGGTTCCATATTCGAATTGGAAACATTGAGAGTTTTCACCAGCGCCAAACCTTGGCTCAATCAGGAAACTACCGTGACATTGTCTGCCAATTGTCTGAGGTTCGAGTCATAGATGGAAAGGAAACGAAGTGGTTTATTACTGAGGAAAGAATTGGACAACCTGTCTTTCTTATAGTCACATCCAGATGTGAAAAAACGTTTCTCAGACGCAGGCTGCATGGGTTATGTTGAAAGGTTACAAAATGGTTTCCGCCAAATAACAACTGAAGCATTTGCTAAATCATATGATGGAAACAGAACTAGTGTGGGTTCTGTAGAAATGATAGTTGATGAAGCCGACATTGCCACAGCAACCAACTTACCTAGATCAGGCCAGAGCTTGTTTAAGACAACAACAACCAAGAATTTGAATTTCAGAGCATACCTTAAGGCAGAGTTCAAAGATATCACCTGGAAGAAAAGCATGCCAATTTCTCATCTGGAAGATGAATGGCGGGACTTGTTCAAAGGCATTCAACTCTATATCACTTCAGAAGGCAGGTATGACAAGATGATGCTATATCATTTCAAACTTTTAGATCATTTTACAGGGAAGACTCTCCTAAATTTACCTTTCTTCCTTCACAAAATCCTGACCAAAGTATGTAAAAATATTAGAGCTGAACCTCTAAGTATGAAAAACACCCTTTGTGATTTTGGCTTGATCAAACTGATAATTCTAGAAGAGATAAGACAAAGAGGAAGGACTTGGCAACATTTTATTTTTTTGGGAAGGCTTTGAGACCTAAACTCGGTCCATGAATGAGTAGAAGAAAGATGGAAAAAAGCAGTTAACTCCTCAGAGAAGCTCAAGGAGGAGGAGAGCTCTTCCAGGACCACCAGAGGATAGGATTTCTAGCATAAAGTCTAACAGAGCAAAGAAAAAATTAGACTTTGAAACCAATTCAGAGCAGCCTACAGTAAAAAAGACAAATATTCTCAATTTTCCATACACAGACTCAGAAACAGAGCTAGAGAAAGAAGATGAAAGTCCAGCTATTAAAAGCCCTGAACAATCCATGGAATTTTCACCAGACTGTGAAACTTTTACTCCCATAGATGAAGGTGAAACATCAAAGAGTAAAAAGTCAAAGAAGTCACAGAAAATTAAGGAACTGAAAGAGGTGATTGCACAAAAAGAGGTTTTGGAAAGAGTAATCAAGGCAAAAATTTCACCAGCTAACCAGGAGATCGTAAGGTGAATTAGCTGATTAAAGCACAGAAAGAAATTTTTGGAAAGCTAAGTTGGAGCGAGGAAATGTTGAAGTATTTAAAAAGGGTTTGGGAGCATCAAAGGATTAACCACCTAATCAAGAAACACTCAACATCAGAGATTCGTGGAGATTTTGAGACCAAATGCTAAATTGGTCAACTAAAGTTTCGGTTATGGTTATTGAAAGAGTCCAGCTACAGAAGACAGGTGCCTTTATCCTTCTACGACACAATAGAGTCCTAGAGATGATGAAGTACAGATGTTAATATTAACATAAAAGGCAGTTCAAGTTCTAGGAACTAGTCTTTGCTTATCAATTGTATTTAGTTAGTTTTATTTTCTATATTTAGATATAGATCCAAGTTTTCAAGATCTTAAAAACCAATTGTAAAAGGCTATAAATGCCTATCTTTTCTAAGAGATAAGGGTTCAAACTGGGAATACATTTTGGCTACTGTACAGACTCTTATTGGATAATAGAATTATAGTCTCCTTTTGTTTTCAATATCAGAATTGCTCATGCATCTTGTTTATGTACTTTATTTCAGTTTACTTAGCTTTTAAAGACTGTCATCTCTTCATTAAGCTCATAAACTTGAAGTGAAGGATTTCTTACTACCTTGTATTAAGCCCTACACCTAGTTGTATTTGGCAATCAAGATTAGTATTCTTCATCCCCTCTTTGAAATATATGATCTGATTATTGTTTTCTAAAAGGACTGTTTCATTTGAAATGTATAATGAGTTGTCTATTACATTAATCATTGAGTGATCCCATTGTTCCAAGCACACCTACATATCATATTCTTAAGTTACCAAGCACCTTTGGTCTACAACTACAAAGGGTTTCTTGGAGTGATAACACTGGTTATCACAAGAAATAAGGTAAAAAGTCATGGCCAGTCTAACCAAGGATGTCTTGTTTATGAGAGGTAGTTCCCAAGATAGAGATAAAAATTATTCAGGAGACAATTCAAAGTCTAAAGGAATGTCTAAATCCTTAGGAAAATCTATAAGGAAAATTTGGAAATCACGGAAATTACAACATCACCTTCTAATTCGACAAGGTCAAACACAAAATCACGGACAAAATCCACAAGGTTGAAAACCTCTTTGGTCTCAAACTTCAAGGTGAACTTAAGTTTGTCTATCAATGTTTAGATGAATCATTTCAATGTTTGTTATTGAATTGTTAAGGTTTGATATGTTCTTGTGAATAGGAATTGGAAACACTTGCCACATCAAAGAGTATTGGATTGACACCAAAAGAAATATGAAACAACCAAAGAAGAAGAATGTTTGGCATGCATAAACACTCTTGGTGAGCCACAAACATGATGCCTTAGGTCTAGACTATGAAATTATGATTATGTGAATATTGATTGTGATAATCTGTATAAATTCTTAATTCTAATGTGAATATTGAATTATGATGTGAATTTTGTGCTCTTGTGAATATTCTTATTTTCTATACTTTCATAGTGAGTTATTTTTTGTTTGTATCATGGTTCACAACAAAAGATACTTTTTACATCCTATCCATTTCAAAGGCTTGTTGTCCTTGCTGTGTTTAAGTCCATGTTATAAATATCAATTAGTGGGTAATTTGGTTATGGTGCAAGTTAGAAAGT
>ML779976.1:21015-69254 GCA_009831015.1 Picea engelmannii
TATTTATATGCAATTTACATTTACACTAGTATTTTTGCACTTGCTCAAATATGTCTTGAATATGTTAGGATATGTAGACACTTAGAAGGTAGTTAATATCAACTTGGTCAAATGTTTCTTTAGGTAAAGTATGTTTATTCAATGTGAATTTCTAACTATCTAATCCTACGATCATGATTATTTTCTAGACATAAAGTGATTCAATGGTTCATCTTCTTCTCAATACTAATAGTGATTAATCTGTAACTTAACACCTAATCAAGCCATGATCTCTATTTAAGGAGCATGAAGGGTCATTTGTTGATGATCAATTGTGAGTTATTCATATGTAAACTATTTTCTTTTACATTAATATATTTCCTTAAGTGGTCAAGTTGGCTAGAGTTTTGGATTGTTTCCCTCTTTGAGGGTTTTAACCATGTAATACACATGTGGATTGATCTTTGATTTGATTGTGTGAGTGGTTTTCTCAAGGTGTTTTATCTATGTGAATTACCATGTTTATCAAACATGGTATCAAAGAACCTCTTAAGACTCACTGCCATTGTTGATTGAGATCCTAAACCTTTGTCACTACATGCATTAAAGGACTTTTTTATTCTTCTATTTCTGAGCATTTTTGGGTCATTTTAACTATTCCAATGCATCCATAACACTATTTTCAGTTGGAATTTTTATTTTTATTTTTACTCAAAAATGAATTTTTTCCCCCAAGATATGGTCATTCATATCAGATCCAAAGGTACACCATTTCATTTCAGTTTTTAAAAAACTCTTTCATAAAATTTTAATACTTCATTTTGATTAGTTTTTATGTTTTATTTCTATTTTGCTTCCTTTCCAATCTACATATACTCTCTGTATTTCACTTTCTGTGATCTCAACAAATCATAAACAAAGAGAAAAGTTGCATTTTTTGGGTAAACTAAGTGAGATCTAACTTCGAGCTTAGAAATATTTGATTTTTTTTTTGGATACTTGCTTGTTTTTGTGTGTCATGGTGTTTGAAGTTGTTTGTTGGAAAAAATAAGTATTTTTAGGGTAAGTGTGCACTTTGAGGTAGAGAGTTAAAAAATGGCCCACTTTATCCTTTCTAGCATTTGTTTTATCTTTTGTAATAGCTCACTTGGTTGAAAGTTACTTTTTTTAAATATGGGTTTTTAGTTCAAGTTTTTTTTCATTAAGTTACTATTTGAAAAAGTTCATGCAACTATAAGTTATAAAATGACTATATTTTAAAGTGTATTTCACTTAAATTACAATAGTAAATCACTCACAGAGTAATTTTATTGTTCTTTTTCTAAGTTACCTTTTGCATGCAACTTTAAGTTATGAAGTAGCTTCATTGTAAAAGTGATTCTCACTTATTTTATTAAAGTTGGTCACTTACAGAAGTACACACCATGTACAAAATGTCAACGTGGAGCAAAACTCCAAGATAGATAAGTTACACAATAACTCCTTAAAGAATAGGGGAACCCCCTCCAATTAACCAAAGACAATTCATACTTCACAATTCCCCCCTCAATAATGAATACATGATCTCTTATATATAGCTATTCACACTTGCACATGCATTACCTTTATCACTAGGTTGACCCTATTACATATGTATTTACACATTACATGTACATTTAGTCCCATATATGCCCCCCCCTTGGGGTCATATCATATACATTTAGCCATATATATTCTCCCCTTGGGTCATAACATAATACCCTCCTTCAAAAATCTTTGTCCTCAAAGCTTTTCATTTAAAGGCGTCACATGTGATGAAACCAAGTAATATGACTTTTTTATGTTCCTTCTTTCTTCATTCCATTGTTGATGATCTATCCATCCAAAATCAATTCTTTTTGGTCTTAATCCTTGGTGTATAGTTGTTGAATAATTTTATTTCCTTTGATTCCATGTATTTTTGTTGAAGCTTATCCAATTTGTAGTCGTTGTTGGTCTTTGTTAATAGCTTGTTGAAGAGTAGTTTGGTGATCCCTTGTTCCATGAATATTGACAAGTATTCCATCTTCTTCCTTCATAATGTTGATATTGTCCTTCTTGTCTTCCTTGAAATGTTTCTTGGTAATGAGGGCGTCGATATGGTTTCACATTTGATGGTCTTCCTTCACTCTACACATGCATTTCATCTATCTTCTTTTCAACGAAAATTGAATCCTCGATCATCTTTGCTTGGTCTTTGATTACTCCATCCTTTGAGATAATACCATCATATTTGGCATGTACATCCTCTAGATGGAGTTCAACTTCTTCAAGTGTATTCTGTTGACCTTCTTGAATCTTGTCTTATTTCTCCTTTTGAAGCTGTAATGTGATCCGATCTAACAAATTCTGACGTCCTTCTTCAATTCTGGCTTGCATTTCTGACATTACCTCATCTGTATTTAAAGATTCCTCAACCTTTTTTCAAATTTCCTCTTGCAGTCTTTTGGTAGATTATTCATCCAAGATTCTTCTTTCTTCTTTATTTTGACAATTCTTCTTTTCTTCTTTCAATATCTTAACCTCACACAATAGTTTTTTATTATGGCTTCATAATCAACATATCTCTTCATCTTTCTTTTTCAAATCTTCTCTTGATTAATCTTTTTCCCACTTGCTTTTGCTAGTCTTTTCTTGCTTTAGGTTCTTAACCTCCTTAATGAGTGATTCATTAATTTTGATCAACACTCATCCACCACTTCCAAGATTCATCAAAAAAATAATCTATTGCCTTTGTAGGATTCATATTATATTCTTTTACAAACCTCAACCATTCCATAGGATTTATTTCATCTTTATCTTCATCTCTTGTAAATTTAGGTATTTCCATTGATTCTTAATTGAGGTCTAATCCCGACCCTCAAATCACAACCTCAATATATTAAGGATAAATATCTCAAATAGTTTTAATAATTGATCCAATATGTGTTATCTTTCCAATGTATTTTGAATCAGCTCAATAGGACATTCCAATCAAAAGGTATGATAGTTTTAAGTGAACATACCTTTGAAACATTGATTTGGAGTCTATCCTCCTAGACAACCTTACTTAAGATGTATCTTTGAAATTTCGGCCCTTCTTAGTATGAAATTGAGACCTGTAGTACTATGAAATTCATTCTCTACAATACCATAGGTATGACCAAAATTGTATGTGCCAAGTGGAAGTTATGATAACTTCCCCACACCTTGCTGATTTTTGGCCTTTTCAATAGAGAGAACTTGTACATCATTTTCCGTACACAATAATTGATATACAATTCTGAAAATTGTACCATAAATACTATGGAATGTCCACTATTCAATGAAAATGGTCTCACTCAATTTGGATTCTCTATGAATAAGTGATGGTTGTTTTACCCGGAACAACTGTTTGAGACTAATCAATAGGACTAGTCAGCTACCCTATATTACACAGGGTGTATCTACAAAATTAGGATGAACTAGAAGCATAAGGTTTTATCACAGATAGATTGATAATTTATATGAATATCCTCCATATTTAAGGGTCTGAAATGATAAAGAAACAATTTTATAGTGAAAATTCCACGATGACTAAATTCATGATGATTCCATAACCTTATCTTACACAGCCTATATCTCCTAAATTATAAGGCCTTAGGAGCTGAAATTTGAACCCCACGTACCTTGATCCGTATACTAAATATCCTCCAAGGGGTTCCTTATGGAACACCATATAAAAATATTTATAGTGAAAATTCTAAGGTGTATCAGATGTAGCAGCGAAACCCCAAGACCTTGAGCTTTGATACCAAATGTTATGATCCAAATTCTCAAAATATCATAAAATTATAGAAGTGCACACCATTTACAAAATGTCAACGTGGAGAAAAAATACAATATAGATAATTTACACAATAAATCCTTAAAGAATAGGGGAAAACCCTCCAATTAACCAAAGACCATTCATACTTCAAAATTCCCCCCTCAATAATGAATACATGATCTCTTATATATAGCTATTCACACTTTCACATGAGTCCCCTTTATCACTAGGCCAACGCTATTACATATGTATTTACACATTACATGTACATTTAGTCCCATATATGCTCCCCCCTTGGGGTCATATCATATACATTTAGCCATATATATGCCCCCCTTGGGTCATAACAAGTGATCAAACACTGTAGATACATCTAATAGAGAAGGATAAATCCAAGCATCTAAAAAAATAACATCCTCGCAACAATAAACAAGACAAGGGTACCAAACTCTCTTAGCTAGCTCCTACTCCCAATAGTGATAAATGAATTAAATAAAAGGGCAATACAATTAAGAAACATTGGAATTTTTGTGGGCAATATGGTCATATAGAATCTCAAATTTTCATTGAAAAGATGGAGGCGTTAGAAGAAAAAATGAAGAAGAAAAACATAAGTCTTGATCCGCTTTCTTATAACTTTTCTTCGCATGGAAATCCAATTTTTTCTTCTAGTTTTCCTTCAAGGATACATCTACTTCTTCTTCTAATGAGTGGCTTATTGATGAACATATTATCATATGGCAAAGGATAAAGCTATCTTTTTTTCTCTTAATAAATGCAACACCAAACAAATATTTCCTGGTGATGATAGATCTCTTAGTTTTGTAGATTCAGAAAGAAATAAACTAAATGATAATATATTTAGACACTTAGGAGTTAGTTAAGATCAATTTTGTCTAATGTGTTTTTAAGTAAAGTGTGTTTCTTTAGTAGGCATTGTATTTGTATAATCTGAAGGTCATGATTATATTCTATACATAAAGTGATCCAACAATTCATCTTCTCCTCAATACTAACAGTTATATTGATCCATGGATTAGTACCTGATTATCCCATGATCTCTATTTAAAGAGCATGGAGGGTCATCTGATAAATTTATATGTAAATTATTTTCCTTTTACATTAATATACTACTTCAAGTGGATGTGTTGGCTAAGGTCATGGACTGTTTCCTTTTATGAGTGTTTTAACCATGTAGTACATTGGTGTACTAATATTTGATATGTTTGTGTGAGAGGTTTCCGTAAGGTGTTCAACCTATGTGGATATTGTTGATTAATTGGGTTGGTTGTCATTGATATCAACCCTTGAAAAAAGTTCGGTAGAGAATTTCGGTAGCACATGGTTTGGGTAATGGACCCAAGTTTGTTTGATGGATAATGGTATTAATTTTGATATATTTGTAGGTAAGACTATTCTAGATGGACAATACATGTCATGCCATTTCCGGTATGTGGAACATCACATAACTCCTCACGGTTAGAGAGTTATGGCCATGTGAAGTTGGAGGACCCTCATAAGTCATCTAGAAGCCCCCAAAAGTCAAAGTGTTTGAAAAAGAAATGATTTAAATAAAAAATTTAATGGAAAAATCCCTAAAATAAGGAAAATGGGATGTTACATGAAAGTATAAATAAGAGGCAAGGCTCTCTCATTTAAACACACTTGAACATATTGAATATATTTTTTTGTGTAAGGCTTATTGCAAGTACTCATTGATACATCTAAAGTTGCGAAAGTATGAGGTAGTATGAAGGGTTGATGACAAAAGTTTCGAAATTACAATGAATACTAAAAAACCTTAACTTCTGAGGTGTACGCGGGCTGACAGTGTATTAGGGTGCATACATATGTAGGCTGGTAGTGTATTAGGGTGCGTACATGTGGGTAAAGCCATGGAAACTTGAGAAGACGAAGATGCAGAGGTTCTAGATTCTGAGATCAAGCTCCCAGGAAGGTTTACAATGCTCAGATACATCAGATTTATACATTGGTTCAAAATGTATATTTTATTTATATGAATAGTTGGATTTTGATGTATGCATGAAAAATGGTTATGGAGTTTTGAGGATTCCCCCTAGAGAGACTAATGGCTACATGTGATTTCTATATAAGTTAGATCTACAAAAATACAGTGATGGTATATTTATCATTGATACTTCTTGTTAAAGTTGAGGCACATCTTGTATTTCTTGGCATATGGCTTAGGTTTTTTGTGGTACATGGTTGAGAGCTTGTATTTGTGAAGCGGTTGATGTATTAAGAGGATGAATATTAGAAAGAGTTTGATGTCTAGATCATGTGAGGGTTATTATACTTGTTCATGATTACACACACTCATATGGCACATGACTAGAGAGAGATATAGAGTTTTTGGGTAAAGTTTATGTATGAGGATTCATGCACATGGTACAACTACAGTCTGGATACAGTGACAGGTTGCAGATCTATATGAAAGAAGTTGCAGAGGGTCAGAAGTTTTTAGAAAAATAAAACCCTAGTTTTTAGAAGGTATAAGCAGGCTGCATAATAGATAATACGTGTACATACACATGTTGTTGTATAGATAGGGCGCGTACATACACATGTTGCAGAACTACAGGTCACATATCCCTAGTTTCAAAAGGCATACACATGCTTCATAACATAAAGAACACATACATATGCAGGTTGTTGCATAGATAATGCACGTACATACGTAGGTTGCAGAACTACAAGTCACATATCTGTTGTATTTTGTTGATACATGTTTAGTTCAGGTACAAATTGATTATAGGGTAGTTGTACAGGTTGGTTGTAGGTCAGTGGTATAGGTTGATACAATTGTACATTGGTATATCTTACAGTGATAGTGTGACAATGGTTCCATCATTCTACTTCTACTACAGGGAAATTGGATGAGGCAAGGATATGTCATTGTATCCACCTTCTCGTTGTAGCTAAAGAACATAGGGGGTTGTAGCCTTCTTCTGGTTGTAGCAAGAAAATTGGGGAGTTGGATCTCCCGTAAGGTTGTATCCCGAGAAACTAGGGGGTTGGAGCCTCCTTCCAGTTGCAACTGGAAAACAAAGGAAGTTGGTGCTTCCAATGAATGTAATTCTTCAAGACATTCAAGAAAAAACATTTTGTGGTTTTCTCCCATTTTGGGTTTCCACGTAAAAACACTGGTGTACTGTGTATGTGTATGATTGTTCATTGTTTATTTACTCTGCAAATATTGGATGATAATTCTACATTGATATAACACTTGCATTATATGGTTAAAAATGATTAAATTTCTCTATTACTGAATCACCCCCCCTCTCAGTAATCCAACAATTGGTATCAGAGAAGGTTTCTTTAGAAATCAATTTAACCATTGAAAGGTATATCATGGAGAGAAACAACATTTATAAAAATGGAATACCACAATTTGATGGACATAAGTATGCATTTTGGAGCATAAGGATGAAGACATATATACAAGCATAGGGATTTGAAATTTGGCAATCAATTGTAGATGGATACACAACACCAACAGTTCCGCCGAAAAATGACAAAGCAATGAAACTCAGTCAGAATAATTCCAAAGCCACAAATGCACTTCTGAATGGTCTTGGAGAATCGATATTCACCAAAGTTTCACATTGTAAATCCGCTAAAGAGATTTGGGACAAACTTCAAAATATTTATGAAGGAGATTCAAAAGTCAAAGAAGAAAATATTCAAACTTACAAAGGTCAGTTCGAACAACTAAAGATAAAGGAAGATGAGAACATTATGGCTTAATTTTTACGAGTCGATAAAACAATAAATGCAATCATGGGATTGGGAGAAGAAATCAAAATATCTGTAATTGTTCAAAAGGTAATAAGATCTCTTCCTATGAGATTTTACCCTAAGATATCAACACTAGAAGAAAGAGAAAATCTAAACTCAATAAGCATGGACAAACTACATGGAATCTTCACAACATATGAAATGAGAACTGAACAAGAAAATCCAGATATAAAAGAAGCAGCCTTCAAAGCATCTAAAATTTCAAAGAAAAAGGGAAAGAAAAAAGAAAAATAACATAGCAGCAACAGTGACGTCTCAGAAGATGATGAAGAAGCGACCAATTTTGTCAGAAGATTGAACAAGGGAACCAATGGAAGGTATAGAGGTAAGATTCCTTTTTTAATTGTGATGGTATTGGTCATTTTGATAACAAATGTCATCATAAGAAAAAGAGAAATGATGAAGGTTACTCAAATAGAAAACAAACGTATAAAGGAAAAAGAATCACAAAGAAAGTTTTCAAGAAAATCTTATGCACCAAAGAAGACATCTCATCATTAGATGAAGATGAAGTTGGTGATAGTAAGACAGAAAGAGTTCTATTCATGGAAGTAGAAGACTATGATAAAGAAGACTCTGAAGAAGAATATGAAGAGGCCAAAGAAGAATATGAAGAGGTAGAAGTTGACTACCAAGAAGAATTGTTGTGTGCCATGGAAGTTATCAGAAGAGAAAACAAGAAAAACAAGAAACTACAAGTGAAACTAGACAGGAAAGAATACACTCAGGAACTAGAACAAATGATCACAAATTTGAAGGTTCAAATTGAAGAAGATAAAAGAATTGAAGAAGAACTCAAAGAACAACTAGAAGGAAGAGACAGGATCATTGGAAATTTGGAAGTATAAATTGTCACATTAAGAAAGGATATTCAAAATAAAAATATGCAGAACAACTCAAAAGTTTTGAATGACATTATCAACAGTAAAAAACCTCATCATGAAAATTCTAGACTTAGATACAATCAGACAGAAAATGGATCAAGCTCCAAAACAACAAAACAAGAAACATATCAAAAAAATTATGCAAAAACAATCAAAGGGGATATGAAGGTCTACAAACAAAATTACAGGGACACTCCTCCATCGAGAAGATTCAGATTTCAGAATCAACAACCGACAAAAACATATAGGCCTCAAGAAGAAGAAGGATTCATAAGAGTGCCTCCTTTAAGAAGATCTTCAACTCCCAGGTATCAAACTATCTTTTTTTGTTTATGTTATTCATGTAATAATTTTGGACATAAAGCTATGAATTGCAGAGCTAACAACATGAACATAAACAACTTTGAAAGTCATAGAGAAAAGGGTTATCCAAGAAGGCCTAGTGAAACATAGAGAAGAAGTTACAACATGTTTGAATCTTTGAGCACTGAAGTGGAATTATACAAATGTAACAACTTTGGACACATGCTGAAAGATTGCAGAATGACAGTCCCTCTTAGAGAACCACAACAAAACAACAACAGTCACAGAAAAGAACCTTGGAAAAGGACATGGATAAGAAAGAAGAATCAATATAGCAATGAATAATGCACACTCACTCTACAAGCTAAGCAAAAGAAACGTGGTTGGTATGTTGACAGTGGTTGTTCAAAACACATGACATGTGATAGAGACAAGTTTCTTACATTAAGAAAGGAAAGATATGGATAATTCTCCTTCGGAAATGGTGATTAATCTAAAATAATTGGAAAAAGCACAGTCAGAATTGGGAACACGAATACCAAGGCATAAAATGTTCTACTAGTAGAAGATATGAAACATAATCTTCTAAGTGTGATTCAAATGTGTGACCAAGGTCATAAAGTTACCTTCTATTCACAAAAGTGTGAGATAAGAAAAGAAGGTCCAGGAAAATTGATTGCAACAACTGCGAGAACTTCAAACAACATATATGTATTAAGTGAAATTGGAAATGAAAAGTGTTGCCTAGGAAAGGAAGATGAAAGTTGGCTATGGCATAGAAGAATGGGTCACATACATTTTGATAACCTTGTCAAAGTCAACAAAAGGGAAGTAGTTAGAGAAATGCCCCAGATCACAAAACCAACCAACACTTTATGCAAGCATTGTCAACAAGGAAAGAAAACAAAGCACAGGTTCAAATCAAAGGAATATTCAACGACAAGACCACTGGAAATTGTGCATTCTGATCTAGTTGGACCAACTACAATAAAGGGTTTCAAAGGTGAGAAATATTTGTTAGGGTCCTAACCCACACATAGGTAGAACAATATATTCAGATGTAATAAAGGTCAATATTAATAAGGCCTTTCAATAAAATAGAATAAGGCAGATGTAAGAAGACCTAATAGAATCTTTCGCTTCTAGAAGGATCTTCCTCTAGATGCTTGTTTTTAGTATAAATAGGAGTCGAGGGTATGAGAACCCTAGATTGGATATTATTGTAATAGAGATCTTCTCAACTGCAGGTTTCCCCCTCGAAGAGGCCCGTGAACATTTCTTTCAGATTCAAAGTGTTATTTCTATTATTATTCTTATATCATTTCAGTGTTATTGTGGTGAATGTTCTGGTTATATTTCTGTTATTCTGCCATTATTAGCATTTTATTTCTGTTCTGCATACATTTTATAACTGGTATATTACAAGTGGTATCATAGCACTTTCCTCGACAGAAAGTGTGGGTTAATTTTTTTTTCCAGGGTAGAGACGTATCCCGACGTCTTTAAGCCATAAAGATCTATCATTATGTGCATAAACCTGTGGTTGAGGGATTCATACACGCAAGAAATACAAGTGGTACTTAAGCACACATCTGTTGGACACCCTTGTAACCCCTGTTGGTACCCCTTGGAGTGGTAGCGCATCAGAAAACACTTGTGTACATATAGGCCTAGATTACCTGAAGCCCTCTTTAGATAAATTGATCGGCCGCCTGACTGCTATAGTGTCACCGAGAACAACATCGTGAAGATACTCTCTAGTACTTGGGTAGTCGGGTAGTACGGCTAAGGGTATGGTCTATCCTCCTTAGTTAGTGCCCTGAGACATTGGGCCGAGTACTACTGTTGGACCTCGCACGTATATCAGAGAGCTATAGCACAGGGCAAACCCTTGTCTGTAGAACCCTTGAATACCTAACCCTTGGGGACAGAAACATAAACAAATTAAAACAGACAAGATCTATTGCCACGCAACTGTGTTTGGGTTGCCAAGTAAATACACATTTCTTTTTGGTTAAGCATTTGGGCATTTCCTCTATGCAGTATTCTTCAGATCGGAGTATAACTCCATAAATTAAAAAAAAACGTCTAGAAAAATTTTCACCATTATTTGAGACCTATTCCATTGGATTCATCTCTTCTCCCTTATCACATTCATCCATATCATTTTTCGTAATTTTTTTTACCCCACCCACCCCTTTTCAGTTTCCCCATCCTCATGGCCCATACTCGTAGCCAAGACTTGGAAGCTCACTTCAACACCTTGCAATCTAGTCTCATTGAGACCCAATAAGAAGTGAAACAACTCAATGCCAATGTTGCCACCATCAATATAACCATGCAGTCCTCAATGGGGGAAATCAAATAAGACCTCACCACCCAGCTTGAATCAGTCTTTTCGACACTCTACATGAAACTACATATCCCTACAGATAACCCTTCTACTTCCTCACCTCCACATACTGAAGGTGACCATTCCTCTCATTCCCATACCTTGCAGAACCATCACTTTCAACATGACCTATGCCTTCCGCGAGTGGATGTGACCAAATTTGATGGCTCGGACCCCACTGGTTGGGTAACCCAAATGGAACATTACTTCTCTTTATACGACATTACAGATGACTTGGCCAAACTCCGACATGGTGTTCTCCATCTAGATCAAGAATGTTGGCAATGGTGACAATGGAGAAAAACTTCTCGTCAAGGGTATATTGCTTGGACACACTTTGTGGCAGAGATTTATGAACGCTTTGACACTGACACCAACCATTTGGGCTGTTTGACAAAGCTAAAACAATTAGGAACAATGGAAGACTTTATAGATGCCTTTGAGCGCCTAGATTTTAGAACAGAGTGCATGTCTGATGCCTTTTTCTGAGAGTGTTTTATTAGCGGCCTCAAGGATGAAATTCGGGCCCATGTCCTCATGGATTGGCTTGAGATTTGGGTGGAGGCTACTAAAAGAGATAAAGAAGCACAACAGGTTGTATCTTCTCAAAACTGTAAACCCTCCTTTATCCCTCGCCCTAAACCAGTAAATCCCACCACTCCCTCTGCTCCACTAAAGATCCAAAAATTGACCAGGGCTGAAATGGATGAACGCCAACTCAAAGGCCTTTGTTATAATTGTGATGAAAAATATTTCCCGGGTCACAAGTGTAAAGAAAAAAAGATTTTTATGGCCATCTCTGAGGATATTTCGGAAGAATATGAAGAAACTCCCTCTGTGTCTGAGTCACCTGGATCGACTGACATAACCCCTCCCTCAAACCCTCCCGAAGTAGAACCGATCATTTCCCTCAATGCTCTTACTGGCTTCTCCGCTCTCGAAACCCTCAAGCTAATCAGTTACATCAAGCATCGGAAGGTCATCATTCTGGTTGATAGTGGCAACACCCATAATTTCATTCATCTCCACATTGCCTAAGAAACTCATTGCCACATCCATGCCGTCAATAATTTCCAAATCATTATTGCCAATGGTGGTTCCATGAAATGTGGAGGGCGTTGTGAAAATGTGCGTCTCCAAATTGGTGACTACCACCTGAAATCCCATATGTTTTCTATCGACATGGGAGGTTGTGACATTGTGTTGGGTGCAGACTGGCTAAGGACTTTGAGTCCCATTCTCATGGATTTTAAAGACTTAACCATGAAATTCAACTAGGAGGGCCACCAATATAAGTTCCAAGGCATCACCGCTAGTTCACCTGAGATCATTAGTTCCCATCGCATGGAAAATCTGCTCAAAAAGGGTCATTCTGGTGTTATCACCCAACTCCATGCCATAAAAGAAACAAAGACACCCTTGGTACCGCAAGACCTCCAAGCCATCCTTTCTAAACATCAATCAATCTTTTCCACTCCCCATGGCCTCCCTCCTTCCCATGGTGTTAATGATCATTCCATTCCCCTTGTACCCGGAAGCCTTCCTCCCAATATCCATCTATATCGTCACCCCTTTTCCCAAAAAAATGAAATTAAGAAAATGGTCCAGGAGCTCCTTAATGCAGGTGTTATCCACCCTAGTATGAGCCCCTACTCATCTCCGGTGGTCATGGTCCTGAAGAAAGAAGGTTCTTGGTGAATGTGTCATGACTTCCGTGCCCTCAACAAACTTAACGTCAAAGAAAAATTCCCCATTCCTGTCATTGATGACCTCCTGGATGAATTGAGTGGCACCCAATTCTTCACTAAACTGGATCTTTGTTCGGGCTACCACCATATACGTATGAAAGAGGCAGATATTCCCAAGACTGCCTTTAAAACTCATGAGGGCCACTATGAGTTTTTGGTCATGTCCTTTGGATTACGTAATGCCCCCTCCACCTTCCAAAGCCTCATGAATCATGTATTCCATCCTTTTCTCTACCATTTTGTCTTAGTTTTCTTTGATGATATCCTCATCTATAGAAAAACTTGGACATACCATCTTGCTCATGTGGATTGAGTTCTCCATCTACTCTCTCAGTACCAACTTTTCCTGAAACAGTCTAAATGTGATTTTGACGCCTTAGAAGTAGAATAATTGGGTTATTTGGTTGGAAAAGATGGTGTCAGGGTGGATCCTAAAAAGATTGAAGCTATGCAAGACTGGCCTCACCCAAAGACTCTTAAGGGCTTGTGTGGATTTCTAGGCTTAATAGGGTATTATCGCAAGTTTGTTAAGAATTATGGGAAGATTGCAGCACCTCTCACTGCTCTCCTAAAAAATAACTCTTTCACTTGGACTCTAGCCTCTTCTCAAGCTTTTCAAACCTTGAATATGGCCATGTGCACCACTCCATTCCTCGCCCTTCCCGATTTCACAAAGACCTTTGTGTTGGAATATGATGCCTCAGGGAAAGGAATTGGTGTTGTCCTTATGCAAGAGGGTCGACCTTTGGCCTTTACCAACAAGCAACTATCTCACAGAAATCTGGGCAAGTCCATCTATGAAAAGGAAATGTTGGCTATTCTACATGCTGTGCATTTGTGGCGTCCTTATCTATTGGGGCAACGTTTCCAAATTAAGACAAACCATCAAAGCCTCAAGTATTTTTTGGAACAATGCATTTCCTCCCTGGAACAACAAAAATGGGTGACTAAACTCTTTGGATATGATTATGAGATCATTTATAAGAAAGGCAAAGACAATGTGGTTGCGGATGCACTTTCCCGAAAATATGAAGATGAAGGATCCATTTTTTCTCTTTCATTCATTGTACCAGATTAGATCCAATCCGTTCACTAAGAATGGCTACAAGATCCCAAAATTTCACAGTTTATCCACCAATTGCAATCTAATGCTCCAGCTTCCCCAGGGTAATCTTGGCTCAATGAGGAACTTCGATAGAAAGGTCGTTTGTATTTAAGTAAACAATCAAAGCTTAAATCCATGATACTTTCTGAGCTTCATGCTACACGCACAACAGGGCACTCCGGGTTCACCAAAACCTATGACAGGGTCAAACATTCCTTTTTTTGGGATGGTATGAAACAAGACATTGGTAATGTTTTCGCTTAATGTGATGTGTGTCAATGCAACAAGGGAGAAACAGTCAAATCGTCAAGCACACTACAACTGCTCCCGATTCCACCTACTATTTGGAAGGATATCTCTATGGATTTTATTACCGAATTACCCAAATCAGGAAATAAATCCGTCATCATGGTGGTTGTTGATCACCTTTCCAAGTATGCTATTTTCTGTGCCCTTCAACACTCGTTTACATCATCCACGGTGGCTCAAATATTCATGGATCAAGTCTTCAAGCTTCATGGAATGCTACACTCTATCGTTTCTAATCGCGACCCAACTTTCACAAGCAATTTTTGGCAAGAACTATTCAAGATACAAGGCACCGAATTGCATCTCAACACAACTTATCATCCCCAGACTGATGGCCAAATGAAAGTTGTCAACAAGTGTTTGGAAACATATTTGAGGTGTTTTGCCTCAGAAAATCAAAATCAATGGGCTCAATGGTTACCCCTATCTGAATGGTGGTACAACACTTCCTACCATACAACTACACACATGACTCCTTTTGAAGTGGTATATGGATAGAAGCCACCTTCAGTTCTCTCATACTTATCGGGTGCCTCGAATTTCCAGGCGGTTGACCTAACACTTACAACTCGAGAGGCTATTCTCCATACCCTCAAAGAGAATTTGGTCATGGCATAGAATCGCATGAAGCAACAAGCAGATCAAGGTCGATTTGAACGTCAATTTGCAGAAGGGGATCAGGTGTTTCATCGACTGCAACCTTACAAACAAACTTCCCTCAAGGCTGAGAATTGTCAGAAGCTAGCACCCAAATTTTATGGTCCTTATACTGTGCTTAAGCATGTGGGACAAGTCACCTATTAGTTAGCTTTGCCCAACCATTCGAAGCTACATCTTGTTTTTCATGTTTCATTCGTAAAGAAGGTGATTGGAGCTAAGTGCCAAATTCAAACCAACCTTCCATAGTTAGCTGAAGAAGGATCCATTTGGCTACAGATAGAAGCAATTTTGGACCAACATGAGTGTCGCCTACGTCCAAGAACCATCAAGGAAGTGCTAGTCCAATGGAAGGATACAACTCCAGCGGACGCCACTTGGGAACCAACTACCATTATGCAACAATTTCCTCATCTGAAGCCTTGAGAACAAGGTTGTTTTTAAGGGGGTGGACATGTTAGGGTCCTAACCCGTACATAGGTAGAACAATATATTTGGATGTAATAAAGGTCAATATTAATAAGGCCTTTCAATAAAATATAATAAGGTGGATGTAAGAAGACCTAATAGAAGCTTTTGCTTCTAGAAGGATCTTCCTCTAGATGCTTCTTTTTAGTATAAATAGGAGTCGAGGGTATGAGAACCCTAGCTTGGATATTATTGTAATAGAGTTCTTCTCAACTGGAGGTTGCCCCCTCGAAGAGGCCCGTGAACATTGCTTTCAGATTCAAAGTGCTATTTCTATTGTTATTCTTATATCATTTCAGTGTTATTGTGGTGAATGTTCTGGTTATATTGTTGTTATTCTGCCATTACTAACATTTTATTTATGTTCTGCATACATTTTATATCTGGTATATTACAATATTTATTTTATTAGTTCATGATTATACAAGAATGACTGCAGTTTGATTTCTCATGAATAAGTCATAATCTTTTGAAAACTTCAAGGTATACAAAGAAATTGTTGAAAATGAAATGGATTCAAAAATCAAATGCTTGAGATCTGATAATGGAGGAGAGTTCACTTCAAAGGAATCTATGGACTAGTGCAACAAGCATGGAATAAAATGACAATTCTCCGTTGCTAGGACACCTCAACATAATGGAGTTGTTGAAAGAAAGAACATGACTGTACAACAAATGGCTTGAAAAATGCTAATGGATTCCAAATTGACAGATACATTTTGGACACAGGAAGTGCATACAACAATTCACATTCAAAACAAACGAATTCTCATAAACAAAACTGAAAAAACTCCCTATGAGCTATGGAAAGGAAGACCAACAAGTGTGAAGCACTTCAGATTTTTTGAAAGCAAATGATACATCAAAAGAGAAGATGGCAGAATGGGAAAGTTTGACTCTCATGTGGACAAAGAAGTACTTGTTGGTTACTAAAGTACAAGGAAAGAATACAAGTGTTACAACCTGAGATTGAACAAAGTTGTGGAAATCATCAACGTAACAATTGATGAAACAAGTAGACAAGAATTAAAGGAAGAATAAAATGAATCAATGGAACAACTTTACGAAGAAGAAGCATAAGATTAAAAATAAGTAGAAGGAGAATATGAAGAGGATTCGACAGAAGTACAAGAACAAGTTTAGCAAGTGCCTTTAAAGACGCCTAGCAGATGAGTACAGAAGAATCATCCTTCAGATCAGATTATCAAAAATAGAGATGCAAGAGTTGAGACTAGAAGAAGAATTCTTTCACCAGAAAAAACATACCTATCACTATCATGTACAATTGAACCAACCTATTTTGAAGAGGCTAGCAAGGATGAATTTTGGAATAAGGCCATGGATGAAGAATTGGATCAAATAGAGAAAAAGTATCACCTTCTACAGGAACAGGCTGCAGAAAAGAACATCATAGTTGAATATGTGGGCACAAAAGAACAAGTGGCATACATCTTTACAAAACCGCTTCCACGAGAAGCCTTTAAGTATCTTCATCAAAGACTCATAGTTATTTATACTCCAAAATGAATGCTTTTGAATGATTATCTTATAGGTATTAGATGTACACGAAGAAGCACCATAAAGAGGACAATTTAGGTTGGGAGATCAGACGAGTCAGTTAAGGGGAGAATCCCCAGATGGAAATATAACTTTTCAATTGATGAAAAAGGGAGAGAGATTTATCAGATGCAGAGGACAGAGGCATGGTTCCAGGGGAGCATTGGTCATAGATATGAAGATGATAGAGGCATGGTTCCAAGGGGAGCATTGGTCATAGAGATGCAGAGGAAAGAGGCATGGTTCCAGGGGGAGCATGAGTGATATGATTTTAGTATTTCATCAGAGTGTTTCCATCAATGCCAAAGCGGGATATTGTTTATTAATTGGGTTGGTTTTCATTGATGTCAACCCTTGAAAAAATTCCGGTAGCGAATTCCGGTAGCACATGGTTTGGGTAATGGACCCAAGTTTGTTTGATGGATAATGGTATGATTTTTTATATATTTTTAGGTAAGACTATTTTATATGGATAGTACATGTCATGCCATTTCCGGTGGTATGTGGAACGTCACATAACTCCTCACGGTTAGAGAGTTATGGCCATGTGAATTTGGAGGACCCTCATACGTCATCTAGAAGCCACAAAAAGTCAAAGTGTTTGCAAAAGCAATTATTTAATAATAAAGTTAATGGAGAACTCCCTAAAATAAGGAAAGTGGGATGCTACATGAAAGTATAAATAAGAGGCAAGGCTCTCTCATTTAAACACACTTGAACATATTGAATATCTTTTGTTGTGTAAGGCTTATTGCAAGTACTCATTGATACATCTGAAGTTGTGAAAGTCTGAGGTAGTATGAAGGGTTGACGGAGAAAGTTTCAGAATTACAATGAATACTAAAAAACCCTAATTTCTGAGGTGTACGTGGGCTGACAGTGTATTAGGGTGCGTACATACGTGGGATGATAGTGTATTACGGTGCGTACATGTGGATAAATCCATGTAAACTTGAGAAGATGAAGATACAGAGGTTCTAGATTCTAAGATCAAGCTCCCAGGAAGGTCTATAGTGCTCAGATACATCAGATCTATCCATTGGTTCAAAAGGTATGTATTATTTCTATGAATAGTTGGATTTTGATGTATGCATGAAAAATGGTTATGGAGATTTGAGGGTTCTCCCTAGAGAGACTAGTGGTTGCATGGGATCTTATGTATAAGTCAGATCTACAAAAACACAGTGCTGGTATATTTATCATTGATACTTCTGGCTAAAGTTGAGGCACATCTTGTATTTCTTGGCATATGGCTGATGGTTTTTGTGGTACATGGTTGAGAGCTTGTATTTGTGAAGTGGTTGATGTATTGAGAGCCTGAATATCAGAAAGGGTTTGATGTCTAGATCATGTGAGGGTTATTATACTTGTTCATGATTACACACACTCATATGGCACATGACTAGAGAGAGATATAGAATTTTTGGGTAAAGTTTATGTATGAGGATGCATGCATAGGGTATAGTTACAGTCTGTATATAGTGACAAGTTGCAGATCTATGTGAAAGAAGTTGCAGAGGGTCAGAAGTTTTCAGAAAAAGAAAACCCTAGTTTTCAGAAGGTATACACAGGTTGCATAACAGACAAGACACATACATAAGTAGGTCGTTGTATAGATAGGGCACATACATACGCATGTTGCAGAACTACAGGTCACATATCGCTAGTTTCAGAAGGCATATGCAGGCTACATAATATATAGAACACATACATACACAGGATATTGCACAGATATGGCACGTACATACACGGGTTGTAGAACTACATGTCGCATATTTGTTGTATTTTGTTGATACATGTTCATTTCAGGTACATATTGATTATAGGGCAATTGTATAGGTTGGCTGCAGGTCAGTGGTGTAGGTTGATATAGTTGTACAGTGGTATATCTCACAGTGATAGTGTGAGAGTGGTTCCATCATTCTACTTCTACTTCAGGGCGGTTGGACGGGGCAAGGACAAGTGGTTGTAGCTAACTTCTGGTTGTAGCTGGAGAACATAGGGGGTTGTAGCCTCCTTCTAGTTGTAGCCAGAGAATTGGGGAGTTGGAGCTTCCCTCAGGTTGTAGCCTCCTTCTAGTTGTAGCCAGAGAATTGGAGAGTTGGAGCTTCCCTCAGGTTGTAGCCTGAGAAACTAGAGAGTTGGAGCCTCCTAGTTGTAGTTGGAAAACAAAGGAAGTTGGTGCTTCCAATGAATGTAATTCTTCAAGACATATAATAAAAATCATTCCGTGGTTTTCTATCACTTTGGGTTTCCATGTAAAAACACTGGTGTACCGTGTATGTGTATGATTGTTTATTTACCTTGCAAATATTGGATGGTAATGCTACATTGATATAACACTTGCATTATATGGTTAAAAATGATTAAATTTCTCTATTACTGATTCACCCCGCCTCTCATTAATCCAACAGATATACCCTATTTATCAAACATGGTATCAAATCCCATATGAATACTTGCTAATGTTTTTGATTGATATCTTGAACCTCGATCACTACATGCATTAAAATAATTCTTCATTCTACTATTTATGAGCATTTTAAGGAAAGAGAACCAATGCAATGCATCTAGAGAATTGGTTTTAGTTAGAAACCCCTTTTTTTTCACTCGATTTTTTTTTTGTTTACCAAAGAGACGACCATTTTTATCAAATGGAGGTATATAATCTCATTACTATTTTTATAATCTCTTTCATTTGGTTTTAATATTTCTGTTCAATTTTTTTTTTGTTTTTTTTCAATTCACTCCCTTTCTAGTCTTTGGATGCTCTTTGTCATGTTCCTTGTGCAATCTTGGTAAATAAGAAATAGAGAGAAATTGTTTGTTTTCCACATATGCTCTTTTCCCTATGATTTATGTAATATCTACAAATAAAAAATGGATAGAAAAATCAAATTTTCTGAGTAGACTAACTAAGATTTAACCTAGAATGAAGTTTTGGTTTTGTTTTTTCCAAAAAATTACTTTCTTTTTGTATGCGGTTGTGTTGTAGTTTTTTGTTGGGAAAAACAAGGGTTTTAGTGGTAAGTATGCATTTCAAGGAAAATAATTAAAACATATTATTTTTCCTAACATTTGTTATATATTTTTCATTGCTTTACTTGGTTAAAAGGCACTTTATTAAATTAGAGGCCTTGAGTTCAAGTATTTTTTTTCAAAAAAGTTCATGCAACTTTAAGTTATAATATAAATTTATTGAAAAGTGCATTTTACTAAAATTATAAAAGTGAATCACTCAAAGTAACTCTAATATTTTTTTATGTTACTTGTTGCATGCAACTTAAATTTATAAAGTAACTTTACTATAAAAGTGATCTGACTTATTTTATAAACATGGGTCATTTACATTATAAAAGTAGCTTATTTGTAAAAGTGAGTTTATAGAGAAAGTTAGAGAAGAAAGGATAAATTATTTTACTTAACAACCTCATTGTGCACTCATAACCATGTTGATCAACCTCCACTTTCCATGTGGAACATTAGTTCCTTTTTATGCCTTTATTCAAAACGACGTAACTTTGACATTCAGACTTTGTTTTCAACGTTATTGTTTTTTAAACTACTTATTTGTTTGAGAGATTTCTATCTAGAAAATTGGTTTCTACTTTTCAATTTATCTTACATGCACATTGTAATATGGCTAATCAAAGTGATATCTTTCTTACTAGTTCAAACTACCTCTAATGTAAATTATGTATGGAGTATACACTACAAAGTATGAGACTTTACCAGGTTACCTTGGGAATAGAAATTGTTCCTCTAAATGCATTAAAGAAATCCAAGTGGTATAATAAATATTGTGAAGCACATGGATTAATTGAAATGTCTCTCTATTGATCTTCAATTTTACTTTCAATCAATTGACACCCTAGGTGTAGCATGGAAAAATTTGGAACCCATGTTTGGTAAAAGCAATGAGATTCAATCCCACTAGTTCAAAAATTAACTGATTGTTTTAAATCCTATTGATTTATATTGCATTGAATACTTTCTATCTAAGTTCAAAACATAGACTTTTACTTGTAGAATGTAAAATAATCAAGACAAACACTCAACTTATATATGATATTTTAGTCAATCTCAACACTTCCTATTCTATTTTTGTATCTACTTTGCATTCCACTAGAGAATTTCTTATTAGTCGAGGGGATACTTACAAAATTCCAACTTTTGAATCTTTTTTTGATTCTTTGATTATAGATCAATATAATCTATTGCATCTTAGAGTGATAAACACTACATGTATATCTAGCAAATCACTAGTAGCACAAAAATAGGATAAACAATAGAATATGAAGAAGAAACATGTTTACAACAACAAACAAAATAAGTGTCTCAAACCCTCTCAACCAGTTCCTCCTTCCAATGGTGATAAAGGAACTAAATAAAAAGACAAAAAGACCAAGAGACATTGTAATTTTTATGAGCGATATGGTCATCTATAGTCTAAACGTTTCAACAATTCTATGGAATATTTAGAAGCAACAATGAAGAAGCACAACTTTGGAAGAAACAATGAAGAAACACAACTTCAATCTATTTTCTCATGGACATGCACTTTTCACTTCTAGTTTTTCCTTCAATGTAACATCTACTTCTTATTCTAATGAGTGGAATATTGATACTAGAACATCTTATCATATGGCTAAGGATGAAGCTATATTTTATTCTCTTAATTAATGTAACACTAATCAAATATTTGTTTTTGATGATAGATCTCTTAGAGTTGTCGGGTTTGGATTAGTTCAACTAGATAATGGTAATTTAATGATGTATTATGATGGTGGTATTTCCTGCAACCTTCTATCAATGTATTAAATCACTTATATAGGTGAAGGTAAGACAATAGAATTTTCAACTCACAAATTAGTAATAAAAATTTAATAGATTGTGAGAATGTCTTAGCAATTGGAATTATTAATGATATTACCGGGTTATACAAATTTGAAAACTCTTCCATTAATTTTTATTATTCATAGTGATGATTTGAGAAAAATTTTCCATGAGAAATTTAGTCATCTAAACTATCACTCATTATAGAAACTATGCAATTAAAATATGGTGATTGGTCTTCCTCTTATTTCTTACAAAGACGGTGTTTGTTATGGCCATGTTCTCGAAAAACATCATAGGGACAATTTTGACAAACATGACAATTGACAGACCTCAAATCCCTTACAACTTGTTCATAGTGATTTTTGTGGTCCACTTACTTCTACATATTTCTCCATATTCAAGTACTTATTAACTTTCATTGATGAATTCTCAATATGCACTTGGGTTTATTTCTTAAAACTTAAGAGTGAATGTTTAACATGTTTTTGGCCTATGAGGCCCTTGTAGAAAAATAATCTAGACATCAACTTCAGAAGTTAAGAAAATATCATGGAGATGAATATGTTCACACCAAATTTATGACTTATTGCACTACATAAGGCATTTAGATACAACATATTGTTCCATATACATCACAAAAAAATGTTGTTGTTGAGAGAAATAATAACACATTCAAGGAAATGACAAATTGTGTGATCTAGTCTAAGGGATTAAGTCTTGATTTTACAACAAAAGCCATTAACTTTGCAAATTACATAGTTAATTGCACTCCCACTAAGGCTTTAAAATACATAACACCGAGAGAATCATGGAGTAAAATTAAACTAGATGTAATCCACTTTTGTGTGTTTGGTAGTAAAATGAGGGCTCGCATCATTGGTGAGAAAATGAAGACATTATAGTCTAAGAGTGAGAAGTGAATTTTTGTTGGATATTCTAGAGATATAAAATGCTATATACTTCTTCAATCTCATTCCAATGAATTTGGTATTGAGAGAGTTTTTTATTTTTTATTTTGATGAAGGTCTCTTGGACCACGATCCTAATTTGTTGGTTTTTCTATATTTGACTTGCGAGCCATCTTCAATGATTGTTCCATCTTCTATTTTCAATTTTTTTACTCATGCTCATACTTCTGGTTTCTTCATTAGATGATGGTAGTGATGATCAAAATCCACCTCTGTTTTTTCACCTTCCTTTAGCTGGGTCCATTGAACATGAACTTTAACTAGAACAATAGTTTCCTAGATGGGTCCCAATAAGTAGTTGTGATCTGGTTGGTAATCCTTTAGATCAACGCCATGTTCATATTTCTAATGAGTCTCCTTGTATTGGCTCAAGTTTAGATACTCATAATCCATATACATTTGTAGAAGATTATGGTCATATAGATGGGATGCAAGAATGAATGAAGAATATCATTCTTTAATGGTGAATGATACTTGGTATCTTGTACCTTTTTTGAAAGGAAGAAAACTTATCAAATATAAATGGGTGTATAGAAATAAGTATGCATCAAATGGTAGTGTTGAAAGACATAATTCTCAATTAGTTTCCAAAGGATTTTCTCAAGTAGAAGGGATTGATTAAAATGAAACATTTGCACCCATAGCCAAAATAAATTTTATCCACCTTGTCCTAGAATTTTTCACTTCATATAAATAGGAGTTCCAATATATGGATGTTAAATCTACCTTCTTTCATGGGGATTGCAAGAAATTTTGTTTCATGGAACAACCTCTTGGGCATATTCAAAATGACTCCAACCTTGTTCACAACCTTAAGAAATCTCTCTAACCAGATCCCCACTCTTTCTATGCTCAAATGGGTATATTTATTCTCAACATCATCTTTTCTATATGTCATTATGACCCCAATGTCTATACCAAGAATGTAGGTCACCATCTCATAATACTTGTTCTTTATGTTGATGACCTTATACTTACTTGTAGTGACCCCAAATGTTTAACCCATGTGAAATCCAACCTTAATAATTTTTTTTGAAAAGATAGACTTAGAACATTTGCATTATTTTTTGGGCCTATAAGTCCTTAAAATAAGAAAGGAATTTCCCTTTTCCAACATAAGTATGTATGTGACATTATTCATTGCTTTCACATAGTAGTACAAATATTTCCATTGTTGGTGGTCTTAGTTCTCAATCTATCAAAACATCCCATGAGATCCATTGTAAAGCAACAAAAATGATACTTTGGTATATGTGGGGTTTAATTTAGTTTGGGATACATTACAGTTCAAGGGGGGGGGGTTCCTTTATTGGTTGGTTTCACTGATTATGATTAAGCTTGTGACTTTGATGATAAAATGTCTACTGTAGGTTACATTTTCAATCTTGGTTCTAGACCCTTAACACAAAATCAACACCACCCACTTAGATTGCAATCATTGAAATATCCAATAAATACTCCCCCATAGTGATATTAATACTATGAAAATTCCTTGAATAATTTATGGAATCTCCATATACAATCATTACTTGAAACTCTAGTGTTAGATATATAAAGAAATTGAGAAGTTTGGCTAATTTTCAATTGATGAAGTTATGGGTACTGCGAGAATCAATCAACACTATTACATTTTTTATTTTTTATATATCCTTATATCTTGAGAGTTTGAGGAGTGTTGATTCCAACCAATTCTTGACAATATATGGTTGGATTAGTCTCTTCTAGTTCTATATCTTGCAATGGTTCCAGTTCTTTATCTTCTTTGTTACAAGGAAAATCTCTCTATGGCTAGGGGAAAACCACAACAGACGAAAATGACTGCATAAATAAACTCTATTATCAAGTATGCTATATAAACAAATATGCTAGTAGGACAAGATAAAAGGCCTTCCTCGTCTAGAAGTTCTATGAATTCCACCATTGAGCACTTGACCCAAAGAAATACACCTGCAACTAGTCCTTAACAACCAAGCAAAGCAATCATATGGTGATAATATATGATGTTAGCACATTCAATAGCATAATCCATTAACATTCATAACAAATACGCCCATGGAATAATAATTCAAATATTTGCAAGATATCAATTGGACAAGAAAAGAGTATTTCTATTAAGATATAATCAACAAAAGTGAATAAGTTACAGACTTCCATGTCAGCATGGTTCAAAACCGAGAAACTAAGTTCCTTCCAGTTAGGCCTTCACCACTTCAATCCTCCACCAAAGGAAAGCTCATGTAAGAGAGACAATGGAGTTATCACTTAATAAGGGAAGGTCTTGGGGGATGAACACTGTGTTCAGACTTAAAGGATAAAGGGATGCAAACTCAATGTGAAGTGAATAATTCCTCTAGAGTAACTTTTCTCTCAAAGTTGAATTCTTTCTCCTCTTTTCCATAGCTTATAATTGGCCCATTTATAGCCTTCAAGTGGAACTGAAGGGTTGAGTTGGAACGTTTCCAGTATATGGAAGGCCAAGGACCATTGATCTCCTATCATGACATGGAAACCCAACACCATTTTTCAATTTTGGGCACATTTCCCAATGTACGTAGGTTGTAGTGGTGCAACCTATGTATACGGATGTTGTATAGTAGGCAAGGTGTGTATATGTGGAAAAAATGTATTTTTATCTCTGGGATTTACAAAAAGGGATGAAAAGTATGCATAGGGAAATGAAAAAATGCATTATGTGCAATATGCATGGGGTGAGGCAAATATTTCTATAACAGATGCCCCCTAATGTGTGAGGTTAGAGGAGTATCCGTGATGGACGAAATACATTATAAAAACCCAGAAGTGGAGTGATGGGGAACCATATGGAATAAATAGTTACTCATTACAATCTGTACTGACTTTTCATACATGGATACCAATTTGAATTACAGTGCAGATCCATGTGAAAATATACCAAACAACTGTCCATGGCCATGAATAGGAAAATAAAAATGTTGCTACATGCCAAAGGCTATCATAGTCATGAACAAGGCTAGTAGAACTAGTCTCAAAATCAATCTGAAGATATATGTATACAATGGAGTACAATATGATCTCGCATGATCACTGAATTCATATAGGTACTGGTCCAATGAAAAGAAAGTAATAGCTCAGGAAAGATGCGACCACATACAGATGTCTTCAAGTCTTCTAAACAATCTGCCAAAGGTGCAAGTATACATCATGTGAATAAAGGAGTTGAGGTCGAATACAATGAGACATCATTTGATTAACGGTCATTGAGGTATACCATTAACAAACACAAGACAACCTATCAATGATAAAATTAGGTATCAAGGCACCAAGTACATTCTTACAAGTGTGAATAAAGGATTCAGGGTCTAACACTTGAAGAATACATCGACCAGGAGACATTGATGTATTCCCAACTGTTGATGGTGAGAGAACCTACCACTAATGAATGCAAGCCTCAAGGTACTCATAGGACTCTAGGTCTCATTTCTAGAATAGATGAGATGAAGTCGATGGAAGGAGACCCACTGAAAGGAGAGCATTAAGTCATATCTCATCATTCAACATGAGGTACAAAGAAGGAGATTCATGATTTGGAGGAAATAGGACGAAGAACACGTTCACGAAACAATGACCCTGTGAGTCTTTCGCGTGTGCCAAGTGTAAGTGGTACATGAAAAAGACCCTCTGAATCGCAACCAATGAGGAAAAATGTCGACAAAGGTGAGGAAACTACCAATAAGGCTAATCAAATCCAAGACACTGCATGAATCCCAATGTGTGAATAGATGTCTTGCCGTCGAACACAAGGGAAACCACCAAGTTAATGACCAATGATGAAATGTCTATTCATTTGATTTTGAGACAAATTGAGTGTATGGCCGACATGAAAAGTCAAGATTTATGAGGAATGGATGACACAGGTTGATAGACATCCTTTGAGCAAGAGCATGAGACATATGGAAGACTCCGACAACATAGAATCAATGATGAAACCATGAGATGCAGGAGGCATCAATGAAATTATCTATAGGGTCCGAAAGAGTAACCAATCTGTGGAGAAAACTCTCTGTAATGAGATCAACTTCCTAAGGCTATGCTAAACCCAAAACTATGATGACAAGTGGACTCAATAACTTTGTACTCTGTTCAAAGGTGACACGAATGCTGCCAATATAAGATAATACTCCCTTCCCACCTGTTTTTTTTTGTTTTTTCATAGTCAAATGAATGCTATGATACAGAGGAGGAAACGAGTGTCGTAAGTAAGAAAAATTAGTTCCAGCAGTGGAACATACCTATGTTCAATGTAAGGAGGTGCATGCAGGAGATGGACACTCGAGGGAATGTTCTCTCCTAGGTATAGGGCGTCAAATTTTGAAGGATATAAACGAGGTTCTGCTTGGTTGAGGATGAAAAACTCATGAGGCAAATAGTTTATAATGCAAAGTGAGAACCGGCTATAGGATCAATATTGAAAGAAATGGCACGAGATGCAATCACAACTTGATGCCAAAAAATGTACTTTTTAATAATCTTAGTCTACTTGGTCTGAAAAAGGGATAAACTTGTACCAAATAGATGTCCTTTCAAATCCAATTTACGAGTGTGAAATAGACAATTTTGCTCGGCAATCTTTTCACTTTTTTGAAAACGAGTCGGAAAAGAGCTTAAATCAAAATCGGCTAGAAGTCCTCTAGGTATAAGGCGACATGTTTATGAATGAGAAACGAGGCTCAACATAAATTCATGTATTAGCTATAAGGGATTCCCAGTCCCATGGAAAACATCTTGTCATGGTAAGCAAATGGAGCAGAGGATTTAACTAGGGTACCCATGTTTGGTAAGTCTCTACCATTTGATAACAACACGTCTTGTAGCAGATTGGAGGTTTTGTGTCACAAAAATGGGTTCATACCGAAGGCATATGAGTGACAATTATAGGACAATGAAAGTGTGCATGATGGAGTGGATACCTATCCTATATGTTGGGTAGCGAAAATACCTGCCCGTAGTTACAAATGGTCAACATAATGCTAAGAACCGTAAGAATCCCTGGAAAAAAATACAAACACCAACTCAATCCACTGTTATATTAGTCCATTAGGCGAAAATATGATTCAAAACTATAAAAAGTGGGTAAAAATTGCTATAAATAGTAACAAAAACCAAATTTTCCTATGTCATTTTGAATTTTTACCCAAATAGTGAAAATTGGACCAAATTACCTCCGATCTTCAACTGGTGATTACGGGAGCATTGACTGACGGAATCTGAGACCGTCTATACCAATTAATTCCTCTTCCCCTCCTCTTCCTTTCTAGTGGATTAAATTTTTTAATTAGGTTTCAAAAATTGAATTAATTAAGGCGCAAATTAGTTATTTCAGTGTACGCGAGCTACCATTCATCAGGTCGTGTATACATGAGGTTATATGCGACTATATAAAATACAGGTTGCGTTTACTCATCCCTATACACAACTGTGAATGCTGCAACCTGCATACAAGTCCGTAAACAAGGTTTTTTATAGTTGCTAACTCAAAAATTGATGTTTCTCTAGCAGGATGGTGCTAGAATTGAGGGAAAGGGAACATGAGGAGGTAGATGTTGCTGTGTAAAGAGATCAAGGGGCCCAAATGGTCTTGAAAATATGTGGGTTGTACAAATTTTGGGCACTCAAAGGGATGAGGGACCACGTGAGGTTTCTTGAGTTTCTCATGGATTACTGGGATCCTGACAGTGAGAGCTTCAACCTCGATGGCCAACCATTAAGGATTGAAGTCGAGGATAAATAATTTTTGACTGGGTTATCACGTCGGGGTGAGGTGGTGAACCTCAAAGCTTGGGGAGCTGGGAGTGGAATGAATATAGAAGAGTACATAGATGATCATTGTATAGTAGAGACCGAGAAGGTTGGGATTCAACTCCCCATCTGAACGATAAACAATCTCATCCTCAATATTGTTGTCCTCGTTTTGACCAGGATTACAGGATCAACTTCATTGCACTAGGCATCGAGGCCACTCATGTTCTATTCTATAGATATATTGAGACCCACGGTGTATTATTGGTGCACCTCACTACTGGCTAATATGAAGAGCCAGTTGACAAAGTGCAAACATGGTGACAAGAGGAAATTTGGTTTTGCCTCTATCTTGTGTAGATTTTTCTTCGAGGAGGTTCCAGGTTTGGGACCTAGAGGACCTCGCGATCTAACCATGGCCTGATGGACCAAGGTAATGAGACAACATGGGGGAGTTAGGGTGCCCACACCCTACAACGATGATTTCTTTTACTGGTGGAGGTGACAGGTCATTTCTTTGGATGACTACCCCTATGTAGGGATCGAATTCAAAGGGGACTCCGACATGCCACTACCACTAGGAACCACCTACGGGGACATAGGTATGTCAAAGTTTTTAAATATTTCTTTTTTTGTATTTTTATGTAGAAAAACAAAAATATTTTTTTGGATGATGCTTAAGTACTAACTAGACACTTGTGTGGTGTAGACGTAGGTCCGCGGTGGCCAGACGGGCTTCCAGGACATCATCAGAGGCACCAAGTGTTGGATAATCTTGTCATTGATGCCAAAGGATTGATTGATTGATGTCAAAGGAACAATGTCTTGTATGCCAAAGGAAAAATGTCTTGTCATAGCATATTGATGTAATATGTATTGTCCTTGATGTGAATGTATTGATGTCAAGTGGAATCATATTCATTTATATATGATGCATATATGAATATGGATCGATGTGGTTTCATTTATATATGATGCATAGTTGGATTGATGTAAAGATGACTCATTATTGTCTTGATAAGGAGTACAAATGGATGAACTCCAAAGTGGCCCCCTTATGGTGAAATCCCTCATTAGAAGACACTTTACAGTTAAGTGTCTTATCATGGTTGATAAGGAGTACAAATGGGTGAACTCCAAAGTGGTCCCCTTATGGTGAAACCCCTCACGGGAAGACAATTTGTGGTTGAGTTATCCTAGAAGTATGGTTAGAGAACCCATGCTTAATTGTGGAATAATGAGATGAATATCAATGAGTTTTTTAGTGAAACTATCCTAGATGGATAGTTCTTGTCATGCCTTACCGGTGGTATGTGGAATGCCACATAACTCCTCATATGATGGCTAGAAGCCCCAAAAGGTCAAAAAAGTCAAAGATAATTATTTAAATAATAAAGTGAAGTGACAAAGTCAAAGAGGATTATTTAAATAATAAAGTGAAGTGACAAAGTCAAGGAGGATTATTTAAATAATAAAGTAAATTGAGAACTTTCTAATAATGGAAAGTGGTTATAAGAAGGTTAACCCTAAAATGAGGAAAATGGGTTAAGTGGTCAAGTGGCTACTGTATACATGGACAAGTGGAAAATTAGGAAAATTTGGACATAGGTGACTATGTGGACAAAGTGGCTATGTGGAAAAAGTGGCCTAGAAGATTCTTATAAGGAAGCTACTTGGAGAGTATAAATAAGAGGCAAGGGTCTCTAGTGAAAAACATCTCTTGAGCATATATTGAAGATATATTTTGAGAGAGAGAGTGACTGGAGGATCTCATGGACGCATCAAAGTTTCCGTAAGTCTGAGATCTTGATGATGAAAGTTTCAAAATTTCAAAAACCCTAGTTTCTGAAGGAGTACGCGAGCAACAAGGGCCATAGAGCGTACATACATGGGCTACAGTGAGCCAAAGCACATACACATGTTGGATGAAGGAGGATAACGTGCATACAGTCAAAAGAAAGTCATGAAGACTTGAGTGTGAGATGATGCCAGGTTCTTGAAGTCTAAAGCAAGTTCCGGATCTACATTCTATGGGCCCAGATCTACCATAAACAATTCTGGTATGGTTACATAGTTGTCTCGATGGATGCTCTTTCTTATTGTATGGTGAATTCTTAAGGAGTTCTTGGTATGGCTTTGGTGATATGGTTGCGTTGATTGATTGATATAGTGAGAAGCACTCTTATGTTTCAGTACTGATATGGTTTCTATAGTCTATTAGTTACTTATGTTTGAGTAGCATTCACATTGTATGGTTGAGAAGCATGAGTAAGTTGTTGGAGAGTATGGATGTGTTGAGATTGGTTATGGTACAGATTGGAAAATGAAAGGCAGAAGTGGATGTGAAAAAAGGATACAGAGGACCTGATTGTTTCATGGAGAGAAAACCCTAAATATTCAGAAGGAATACACAGGCTGTAATATAGATAGGCCGCGTACATATGCGAGTTGTACTACTGCTAGGGTGCATAGATACACGTGTTGCACTACTGACAGGTCATGTACCTGTTGATAGATTAGTTTCTGTTGAGGATTGATTCCTCTTCTCATTTGGTGCTAAGTTGTGTAAGTTGAGTCTTGAATTGTAGAGTTGTTGCTCTTGTGGAGTTGTAACTCTATTCAGTTGTTGCTAATAACCCAAGGATTGTAGTTCGTAATAAAAATAAAATTGTACATACATCTTGTTTTCTTTGTTTTCATTGTGGTGATGACTTATTAATGATATATGTTGCTGGTATATGTTGATGATGTATGTTCACATTTAACTGGTTATAAATGACAACAATAAGTAATGAGTAAATGGTGATTGCTAACTAAGGAGTTTTGTGAAGGGAAGTTTGAAAAAGAGCCCTACACTGATTCACCCCCCTTCTCAGTGTGGTAGGTGTGTCCAACAATTGGTATCAAAGCATGCCTTTACTATAAGCCTTAACAATCTTGGAGGAGATCCATGGATACACAAATGGATGATGAAGTTCCAATCCTTGATGAAGAAAATTATTCTAGATGGAGAATAGAAATGAAAGTGCATTTGAAAGAAATAGGAGCAGGTGTTTGGAAAGAAGCTATTGGTGGATCAGTTCCTTTGAATAACAAGTCCAAGTTTTCATCTCAAAGGGAAGAAAAGAAGAATTATGCTTTCACTCTCAAGACCATTCTTAGTGGATTCTCAAGTTCTATCAAAGAGAGCATGGGACAATGCACTTCCACCAAGGATCTATGGATAAGGCTAGATATGACATACGAAAGAAAAAAGGAATACCTTGAAGAAAATTCCATCAAGATCAATGAAGGTCAAGAATATCCAAAATTCTCTAATTGCAATGATTCTAAATGTGACGATGTTGGCAAAAAGGAAGACCTTGAAGCCAATTCCATCAAGATCAATGAAGGTAAAGAATCTCCAAAATCCTCTAATTGCAATGATTCTAAATGTGATGATGTTGGAAAAAAGGAAGACTTTGAATACAATTCCATCAAGATCAATGAAGGTAAAGAATCTCCAAAAACCCTCGATTGCAATATTTCAAAAAGTGACGATGTTGAATATTTCTCTACAAGTGAAGAAGAAAAGCTAGAAATAGTTTGTGTAGAGTTAGATGATAGTTATCCCATGGAATAATTAGAAGAATAACTATCAAATATTAAAAGGAAAGTTTAATGGGGGCTATTTGAATACAACTATGACCATTGTTACATAGAATATAACTATCTTTCGGAGAACACTAAAAGGTTCCTTAAAAATAATCAAAATCATATCTTGAAGTTTAAGGAAATGCTCAAGGAACAAGAAGAAAGTAAAAAGACTCGATTAGAAGAAAAAGAAAAAGAGATCAAAATACTAAAGAATGAAATAGAAGAGAATAATAAGCCAGATGATGAGATTAGAAAAAGTCTTGAACTTAATGTCCATCACAAGACCCAAATTGAAGAAGCCAAAAGGGTAGAGGAATTACTAAAGAATAAAGTAAATGAAAAGGAAGAGTCATTTCATAAGTTGGAAGATGAAGTTGTTTATCTTATAAAGAAAGAAGAGAAGTCAAACAAATTCTTGAATATCTCAACAATCTTGAATGATATCTTGGATAGTCAAAGATCACCAAATGATAAATCAGGTCTTGGAGACAATAAAGAAGTTGCACATGTTGAAGAAAACACCTCAAAGAAGCATGAGGTAAGTCCCTCACTCTCAAAGGATGAAAATAATGTTGCAATTAAACCATCTACACAAGGGAAGAAAAGTTTCAAAAGAACAAAGCAAGGAAGAAATCAAGAAGCCATTTCTACACCTCAAGGAAGGGAGACACCTTCAATATGGACACCAAATCAAAGGTATGAAAATGTTTTTCATGGTCACTATTACTCATGTAATGAATGCAAGGAGATATAATGAAATATTTTATAACACTCTAAGGTGTTGGATATGTGATCAAGTAGGAGACACTGATGCTCATTGTCACACCATGAGATGCTACAACTGCAGTGGATTTGGTCACAAATCCTAGGATTGCTGGAACACAAGAAGAAAGTCCATGATGATGACTTCATATAGCATGACTAGAAGAAGGAATGAAGTTAGGAAGGAAGACATTTTTGAAAATATGGAAGCTCATAGCTCAAGTTCTGAGAAGTTGCGACACCTTCAGAAGTGGGTGAAGAAAACTGAACAACTAGAATATAATGACAACCGTAAGGGAAGCTCAAGTTTGTCATCTTCAAAAGTATACATGATTTACAATGGTAACAATCGTGTACATACACAAGCTGACCTATGAATAGGTCACGTACATACACGAGATGTCTATGCAGCAGGCCACGTATCTGTGGAAAAGAGCCTTGGGAAAAAGGATATGCACATGAGTTGCATCATGGTATGATGGTATAACTTTGTGTTGTAGGGTCTGACATGGTTTGTTGCAGGGTCCGACATTGTTTGTTGTAGTTTTTTATGATTACATGTTGGCATACATAATTGATGTATGTATGATGGTGACATATGGTTGAGTGTTGAAAGATTATATTGGATGCATGGTACTAACCCTAGAGTGTGGATTGAGACATTTTTATGTTGAAGAACAATGGTGGTTGTGACAGTGAAGTTATGGCACTTTGGTTATATCATGATGATGCTAGCTAGAGATGTCATTTATCTCCTAGTACATGTATTATTGGATGCTTAGTATTTTCTGTAGTGAATGGAGGTTGAGGTTGATCTGTTGGGGTACATGGATGGTACATATTTGAGTTTCATTGATATATATTATGATGTATTATTGGAAGCATATTTGTTGGATATCTTGGTGCATGCATTTGTCATATGGATGGGCTACATATTGGGACATGTAGTTGGTGAGTTGATGAGGTGGTCTTGTTGTACATCATTGTTGAGTCATAGCTTGATCTCTAGTTGATGCATGATTAGTACACTCTTGGTACATTGTTAGAAGCACTTACTATCAGTATGATTGGCACATGGTTTATGATTGATATGTCATACATATATAGAACACATTTTGATTGTAGTTCATCTTGTTGAGGTTTGGTGCATGGTTGATACACTTGATTGGAACAGGTGGGATACATGTTTAGTGCATGTTGATACACTCATAGATGGTATATGTTTGTGGATGATAGTAATTGGATAAAGTACACCATTGGTATTATGTTTTTAGCATATACTTTGGTACATGATATATGAGATGATATAGTTGAGACACTTGATTGATTAAGATACATGGTTGTGGCACCTGGTTCATGATGGAGGCATATCATGAGTGATATGACACTTGTTTGTGGCACATGATTGTCATGTTGGCAGAGACATATGGTTGATACACTCCATTGATGATATTTTATGGCATACTCTATGGTATTGATGTACATGGTTGATGTACATGGGTGTTGTGCATGATTGGCACACAATATGGCACAAGATGTACTTGGTTGATGTTTTGTTCATGATTCTCTATTTCATTATTGACATATATTTTGTTTCATGATGTATGGTATGGCATGAGTTTGATTCATGGACAGGTCCAAGGATCATCATAGAAAGAGTGGTTGATCTATGTTCCGGTTGAGAAACAGAGTTTGCAGCAGAAGCATATTGCAGTGGTAGGATATTGTTCATATTGCAAAGAAGATAGGAGGAGACATACCCATAGGGGGAGTCATTCATCTTATCACGAATCTAGGAGGATATCTTTATCAGATGCAAATATAAATACTTGAAAAAGAGCTCTATACTTGGAGAAAGAGAACAAAGGCATAGTTCCAAGGGGAGTGATGGTCACAAGGGGAGCATGGGAGATATATTTTCAGCATTAAATCAGAGTGATATCCCTTGTTCAAAAGGAGAGATATTATTCAGAGGAAGATCAAAGGCATTAAGACAGGGGGAGCATCCCCAAGGAGAGTTGAGGCGGGGGGAGAAATCCCAAGGAGATAAATACCTTTTTCCATTGATGTCAAAGGGGGAGAGATAGTCACATTGATGTGATTGAGATAATTATTGATGTAGAGAAATACCTTGTCTACATGTTGCCATCAATTATTGGTGTTGACATCAATGTTGGTATTTCCATTAATTTCAAAGGGGGATATTGTTGGATCATGTTTTCTTTGATTCCAAAGGATTGATTGATTGATGTCAAAGGAGCAATGTCTTGTATGCCAAAGCATTGATGTCAAAGGAACAATGACTTGTCATAACATACTGATGTAATATGTATTGTCCTTGATGTGAATGGATTGATGTCAAGTGGAATCATAGTCATTGATATATTATGCATAGATGAATATGGATCAATGTGGTTTCATTGATATATGATATATAGTTGGATTGATGTAAATATGACTCATTATTGTCTTGATAATAAGTACAAATGGATGAACTCCAAAGTGGTCCCCTTATGGTGAAATCCCTCATGAGAAGACACTTTGGAATTAAGTGTCTTATCATGATTAATAAGGAGTACAAATGGGTGAATTCCAAAGTGGTTCCCTTATGGTGAAATCCCTCATGGGAAAACACTTTGTGGTTGAGTTATCCTAGAAGTATGGTTATAGAACCCATGCTTAATTGTGGAATAATGAGATGAAGATCAATTAATTTGTCATTGAAACTATCCTAGATGTATAGTTCTTGTCATGTCATTTCCGATGGTATGTGAAAGGTCACATAACTCCTCATAGTTTGAGAGTTATGGCCTTACAAAGTTGGAGGACCCTCATATGATGGCTAGAAGCCCCAAAAGGTCAAAAAATTCAAAGAAGATTATTTAAATAATAAAGTGAAGTGACAAAGTCACAGATGATTATTTAAATAATAAAGTGAAGTGAAAAAGTCAAAGAGGATTATTTAAATAATAAAGTGAAGTGACAAAGTCAAGGAGGATTATTTAAATAATAAACTAAATGGAGAAATTTCTAATTATGGAAAGTGGTTATAAGAAGGTTAACCCTAAAATGAGGAAAATGAGTTAAGTGGTCAAGTGGTTATTGGATACATGGACACGTGGAAAATTGGGAAAAGATGGACATATGTGACTATGTGGACAAAGTGTCCTAGAAGATGCTTCTAAGGAAGCTACTTGGAGAGTATAAATAAGAGGCAAGGGTCTCTTGTGAAAAACATCACTTGAGCATATATTGAAGATCTATTATGAGAGAGAGAGTGACTAGAGTATCTCATGGATGCATCAAAGTTTTCGTAAGTCTAAGATCTTGACGACAAAATTTTCAGAAGTTTTGAAACCCTAGTTTCTGAAGGAGTACATGAGCAACAGTGGGAGACAGAGCGTACATACACACGCTGCAGTGATCCAAAGCACGTACACACACGGGTTGAAGGAGGATAGAGTGCGTACAGTTGGACGAAATTCATGAAGACTTGAGTGTGAGATGATGCCATGTTCTTGAAGTCTGAAGCAAGTTCCAGATCTACATTCTATGGGCTCAGATCTACCATAAAAATTTCTGGTATGGTTACATAGTTGTCTTGATGGATACTCTTGCTTATTGTATGGTGAATTCTTAAGGAATTCTTGGTATGGTTGTGGTGATATGGTTATGTTGATTGATTGATAGAGAGAGAAACACTCTTATGTTTCAATACTGATATGGTTTCTATAGTATATTGTTTACTTATGTTTGAGTAGAATTCATATTGTATGGTTAAGAAGCATGAGAAAGTTGTTGGAGAGCATGGATGTGTTGAGATTGGTTATGGTAGAAATTGGACATTGAAAGGCATAAGTGGATGTGATAGAAGGATGCATAGGACTTGAGTTTTTCATGGAGGGAAAACCCTAAATGTTCAAAAGGAATACACAAGCCGTAGTATAGACAGGCCGCATACATACACGAGATGTACTACTGGTAGGGTTCGTACATACGCATGCTGCACTACTGACAAGTCACATACTTATTGAAATATTGATATCTGTTGAGGATTGATTCCTCTTCTCAATTGTTGCTGAGTTGTGTAAGCCGAGTCTTGCATTCTAGAGTTGTTTCTCTTGTGGAGTTGTAACTCTATTCAGTTGTTGCTAATAACCCAAGGATTGTAGTTCGTTATAAAAATAATATTTTACATACATCTTATGTTCTTTTTTTTCCTTGTGGTGATGAATTATTGATGATATATGTTGTTGGTATATGTTGTTTATGTATGTTCACATTTAACTGGTTATAAATGACAACAATAAGTAATGAGTAAATGGTGATTGCTAACTAAGGAGTTTTGTGAAGGGAAGTTTGAAAAAGAACCCTACATTGATTCACCCCCCCTCTCAATGTGGTCGATGTGTACAACGCCGAGGAGATGAGGTGGCGGGAGGAGAAGCAAAGAGAATCCTTCAAAATGTGCAGGGAAACCTTTCTCATTTGACACATAGGATTCTGATGGTTCAGGTAGAGGATCTGTCGGAGACCATGCAATGGCAAGTGGTTGGTGTGCCCAGAGCTTGGGTGCGACTCTTTCAGCATCTCGCAAACGCCGTAATTTATTATCATGACACATATCCGGTGCCACATGTGTAGATGTTGCGGATCTTGTATTTATCGACTGTATATGTGTATTGAGAGTGTTGGCCCCAATTTTGTAATAAAAACACCATATTTTTTGAAATATATATAAAACATGGTTCTTAGGAATTACTTATATTACAATGCATACATTGATGAGATGCTTTTATTTGCTTTAGTTATGTGACAAATGCCAATTTAAAAAAAATTAGCATAAGCATCAGATACATAACTAGAACTCCTATGTATGTGATGATAAGTAATAAAATCAAATTGTCATTCTAAAAGATGTACCCTTAGGAATTGTCGAAGTAAAGTAGGATCGCACACACAGTAACTTCTGTTCAACTGACATACTACTAACTAGGAATCTAGGTGAACCTCCAAAGAGCGAATACCAAGTGAAATGACATCATGCAAAAGTTCTATAACGATGTTATATTCATCCACATTATTCATGGATGGCCCTAGGCATATGCCACCTGAAAACACCAATAGACCCTCGGGTGAGTAAACCACCCAAGTGGTGGAAGCCAAGTTCCGTGTATGACGACTGGCTCCATCTACGAATCCTATGTAAACCAAAGACTCCATTGACATTTTCCAACCAAGGGAAAACTCGATAAGCAAGATGAAGATGAAAAATAAAGGGAAAATATATATACACTAAATTACAATAGTATACAAAGAGTTACACCCAAGCTTTGGGCTCAAGCATAATATCTTTTCAAGTAGAGACCATTCCTGGGCTCGACCAACATGTTCCCTTCATAATATTCTAACTCATAGGATCATTTTTCTAAGACACATTGCACGATATAGGGACCCTGCCACATGGGTTTGAAGTTACCTTCCCCTTACGTTTCTTTGGCTTGATCATGTAAAAGGACCAAGTCACCCTCAACGTACAACCGAGGATAGACATACTTATCGCACTATACCTTGAAACATATTTTGTTCACCTCGATAGCCATAGATGTGTCTCAATGTTGCTTGTCAATACTCTCTAGGTGTACAAGGCATCGCTCGAGATCATAAGTGTCAAGGAGGAGTGCGACTGACAATCTAAGAGAATGGATTTCACATTCAATATGTAATATCGACTCCACACCTTGTACTAATTGGAAAGGATAAAATCCGGTGGCAGTCTTGACCGAGGTTCGGTATGCCTAGAGTGTGGGATATAACATAATATGCCAGTCAGATTTACTTTGGCTGACATTTTTTTACAAAATGGCCTTGAGAGACTTGTTGACAACCTCTACTTGTCCATTTTCCTGGGGGTAGTAAGGAGAAGAATGACCATGCTTAAACCCCATCTTGGATGCTAGCTCTTCCATCATTTTGTTCTGAAAGTGACCTCCATGATCAATGATAATCTCACTCGGGATACCGAACCGAGAAATATTTTGATTGAATACGAAGAAGGAGACAATCTTCCTATCGGATTTAACTATAGGCACAACCTCAAATGACTTATTAAAGTAGTCTATGACCATGATAATGTGCTAATGCCCCCCAACCAAAGTTGGGTTGCAATCCATGAAGTCCACCCCCCACTTGGTGAAGGGACCGACGATAATGACTGGGTGAAGAGGGGATGGATGTGAGCACATTTTATGAGTGAACACCTGTCCAGGGTGACACTTATTAAGAGCTTCAACGCAATATTTAAATATAGATGGCTAAAAATAACTGACTCACAAAATTTTCTGGGCTGCCGCAAGCCCGAATAGATGACCACCACAAGCCCCATTGTGGAAATTGTTTATAACTGACTCGACTTCTTTGTGAGTTAAAAAATGACATAGGATATTATCTATTCCTTAGCGATACAAAGTGTCTCCAACGATAATGTAATTCTTAGCTTGGTATCGCACATGTCGTCGGTCATCTTGCAAGAGATGTCGAGGGAACTTCAAAGTTTGAAGATAGAGAACAATGTCTCCATACCACGGTTCGGACGATGAGACAAGGAAAATGTGTTCGTCTGCAAACAAATAAACACGGATAATATCCTCATCTAATCATGGGAAGTCAGATATTAACTCCACACGGACTAGTGATTTCTTAGATTTCGCAGAAGCGAAATCGAGATCAAATTCTTGTAAAATGACAATCCATTTATTATATTTTCCCCCTATGATACGCCTAGTAAGGACGTATTGAAATGGATTAACATCGACAACCACAGTAGTCTTGAAAATAAATATATAAGGGCGTAAACGTTGGACAATGTGAACGACAACCAAAGCTATATTTTTAACATGAGAATAATTGAGCTCAGGACTGATTAAGTTTCGACTAAGATAGTAGATGACGTGCTTCCAAAGCTCATCATCCTCCTGAACCAAAACCATACCAATTGTCTTCTTCGATGTGGCGACATAAATAAGTTAATCCCTACTGTATTCAGGATACTTCAACAGAGGCGTCGATATCGAGGCTTTCTTCAGAGACTCGAAGGACCCCTGGGCTCACTCATCCCAGATAAAAGGGGTTTCCTTCTTCAAAATACACTGAAACCCTTAGTAATATTGGCATATTTCACTATAAACCGACGTAAAAAGTTAGCTTTCCCCTATATACCTTGAAGTTGTCGAATAGTGCGTGGGGGAGGCAATCAAAGAATTTCCTCAACCTTCAACGGATCTACCATGATCCTAGTCTCATATACTAAAAATCCCAAAATACGTCCAGACCTAACGTAAAAGATGCACTTATGAGGGTTCAACTGGATTCTATAATGACGTCATCTTTCAAAAACTAGCCGAAGGTGCTTAGAGTGATCCACTCTCTTACGATGGTGAGCAGCAAGATCATCAATATAAGCTTCAACTATATGCTTAATATCATGGAATGCGAAGGTCATAGCATGTTGGAAGGTTGCTTCGACATTTTTAAGGTCGAAAGGCATCTTCCAGTATGCGAAAGTACCCCAAGGGAAAATAAATTCCATCTTGTGTTGATCCTCGGGTTTAATTTGAATTTGGTTATACCCTAAAAATCCGTCCATGAAAGAAAACACTTCACTTCCTGCACACTCATCGAGAATATGATCAATGAAAGGCATCGGGAAGTTATCTTTAGGATAGGATTTGTTCAAGTCACAAAATTCCATGCATACACGGCATGGATGATTTTAGGGGCTAAATTTAGCTCATGGGCTAATTTTCCATGGTTTTTCCAAAACGAGATTTTCTATTTAAAAAATGATTCGCCCAAATTCTATAGGATAAAATAATTTTACCTTAAAAATCGCCAAAATTTTATAAAAACTATACGAAATCCTTAGAAATTGGAATATTTTTACAAAAATATCGCTGAACATTTATAGTTGGCATATGAAGGATAAGTAATATTTGCCAAGGTTTCTACATTTTAAAATGAATTTCCATGCTTAAAATCATCCCTGATACATGAATGGTTCCTTTCTTTTTATTCATAATAATGGGATTGGATACCCATTCAGTCAAGGGAACCGGGTAGATAAATCCAACATTAAGTAGTTTCTCTACCTCTACCTAAATAGCAGGGGCCTTCCAGGGGTTGACAGCTCTAAGACATTGTCAAATAGGCTTAGCATCTGGATAAGTTCTAATTTCATTCTCGACAATATGATGGTCGATTCTTGGAATCTCTTCATATGACCAAGCAAATACATCTTAGAATTTCTTGAAGAGTTCAGTGTAGATCAGGATTTCTTCTGGCGAACAATCCACACCGATATGTACATTTTCAACCTTGCTAGGGGTATGATAGATATCGATCGTGATGGTAGGAGATATACTCGCCATATTACCTTCAACATAAATTTCGTGTGTATCAAGTGGAACTATAGCGTGACCGATTATCTCGCTCAAAGTAGATCGAAAGTCATCTTGTTCGATTCTAGCAAGCTCTAGGAGAAAATAAGAGCGATGATGCATATCATCCCAAGGTTTGTTAGAACCATTCATCAATTCAATTATAGCTTCATCTGAGGGAAAAGTCTCATTGAGGCATTCATGTGAACAATATGACAAAGTGGCCCACATGGGCTTAAGAAGATGATCCTCCTCGTCCATCAGGGAGGTAATAGGATTGGGATCGATGGAAGAGTCAAGAACAACTGATACACAATCTCTGCTACTGATGGTGGCATGTCCATTCCATCATGTGAATGACCTTCACAAGATGAAGTCGAGGAAGGTAGGGTCCAAGGATTGTTAAAATAGAAAGTGAAGAAAGGAACATACCTCTCTGACGAAATGAGCCTACTGGACATGGCATAAACATGGTGAATTTATGCCATGAAGTCAAAGGTACCCATAAGGGATGAATACATTCTAACACTGATATTATCAGTTCTAGCTGAGAATTGTCAAACACCGGGATCAAAGGTCCAATAGATGCACTGGGGCTAGCATACGCAAAGGATAACTGGTTGACCATCACGATCTTCCCATCGTGAGGAAAACAAAGAGTTCGAAAGATAGACGATACGAAAACAGTCATAGAATAAGTTCAATTGCATCCTAGTAACAAGTTATAATCGAGGGGCCCATCAACCACCTCGACATCCAACTCTACCATCTTCCCACCTAAATGGATCAGAAAGGCAGGAAGAATACCGTGAGGGCAGAAGGAATAACTGTCAAAATAAGTCAACATGGTTGACGATTGAGAGAGAGTCAGAGAACCGAGAGTCAGAGAACACGTAGCAATGCCTTCATCAACAATCGCACGTTTGATGGTATACTTTGAGTACCCCACGTGGATTTGGAATGCCACATGGTAAGGCAAGCGAGGCTTCATGCCTGTGACATCAAACTTGATAAATTTTGAGCCACTGGGGTCTAGAGCTCCTAATTTAGATAACAAGGAATTCCTTTGTGAAGGACAGGTCTGGAGTACCTCTAGAGCCAACATCGCACCAGGGGTTTGACCTAGGTCCTCAATAATAGAGTAATTTTGGGCGGCTCTAGCATTTGGATTGTGGGTAGAGCGCTTGAGTACTCCTTTTAGAATACGAGGTGATGGATTTGGTTTTTTGATCTTCAAAGGCACCTCAGAAGGAAGAGGAGGAGATTCTAGACTAGGTACAATCTGTGAGGAACTATAATCGCGAGACCGAGTGGCTACATTAACTTGAGAATTGACCATAATGATACACAAATGATCACCATCTTATGTCAGTGGGTTTTTACTTCCACTGGTAATATTTCCGGCATTTGAGGAGCTTGAGGCCATGTGTTGGTTATATGGGAAAGGATTCGTCACCGTGACGGGCGGTAGAGATAAGAGCCTCACAGCTTCCGCAAGTTTGGGGAATAAATGAGTAAGATGATCATCTGTACAAAGATTACGGGGAAATTTCACCTTACGCCTTTCTTTCTTGCCCTCTCCAGCATTATTATTCATCTTCTCATTATCACCATTTTCCTTGGGTTTATTATTATTCTTCCCACCCTTACGATTATTATTACGTCCTTTCTTCTTATTCCCTTCTAGTTGTTGTTTACCATTTGGGTTGGTCGATGATTGCATGGAATGTACATCCACTGACTGAGTGGGATTGAAAGACACAAACGAAGTTGACCCTTCCAAAAACTGGTTTAGAGACAACTCTTTCAAATGGCTTGTCACCGAGTCTGTGGATTTCACATTGGCATAGCCTACAATGCCATCGACATGAGGTACAAGATTTTGTCTAGGGTAATAGTTTGACCTTAATGCGTCTGGAACAATCTAGTATAACATCCCATACTGAGCGTATATAAGATCTAACTGCTAGGCTTTGAAGATTTCTTCTTCCTCAGAAGTAACCCCAGATGTAGCAACATCCTTTGAGATAGGAGGTTGCAAAGACTTAAGGAACCGCTCTAAAAGAAAGTTTGGGGGTATGCAGGTCTTGATCAACCTCTTCCATCTACGCCACTCTTGGATGTGATCCGAGATATGAGTGGTTTTGTCCTGGCATAAATTTGATAGAAGTTCTAAGACATCATCGTAACGAACCGAAAATTGGAAGTGGTTAAGGAAGACTAGCACCATCTGAATAAAGGTCCCATCTGCCCCCCTAGGTAGCTCGATATACCATTTCACAACAACCTCAATGAGGGTGCATTGAAATAATCTTAACCGAATGGAATCGTCATTAAGTGAATTTGAAGAGAACCATAGGTGAAAGGTGGTGACGTGATCACCAGGATCCTTTCCATTCTTACCTTTGAAATTTAGAATATCTGAAGGAAGCTTGGTGGGGATCGGAGGCCATGTAGGATCGTGACACACAGGGTCATTCATCAAATTAAAATAGTCTAGAAGATTAAGCATGGCTAGAAAAGGGAGACAGGGTTGCAACATCTAGCCCCAAGCTCCCTCGAAAGATTGTGTTTGGGGAAATGCAGCCCATCCAGAGTTGTGGTAAGCACCATGGACCTGTCTGGGATTGTAAGACCCTCCTCCAGGATGATTCATAAGAGGATGGTTGGGCATCATTCCAGTGGGAATGTTCTAATGGGGGTTATAAAAATTTCTCCCAGCCAGAGTGGCTCCGGGTTTGGGGTTTCCCAAGGTGTGAATCTGACCTTCTCCGGGTGTGAATCCAGAGGATAAAGGTGGATTCGTCATGCCAAACGTGTTGGTTAGAATCAACACCGAGGAGGTGAGGGTATAGGACAAAATTTGAGCAAAATATTGTCCGCCAGGTTGGTTTCTCCACCCAAAAGCAAGAGGATTAGACCTGAGGTTAAAAGAAGGATGCCTCCCATAGTAGGAGTCATTTGAGGGATCAAAGAGCCACCAAACGAGAATGGATTATGAGGAGGAGTTGTGCCCCCAAGTCCAATGCTAGCATTAGGGCCAACAACTGGGATGGAGTTTGAAATTTGTGAAGTAAAATTCGCCATACCATAGGGAAAAGGACTAGAGGCCATATGGATGGACTGAACATTATATCCCGGTGAGTGACCAAGAGACCCAAATGGGTTCGTGGAAATAGGTTGAGTATTCACTATAGGATGGGCAACAATGATGATAGGTGCCTCCAACAATAAAACCATTGTGGTTGTAGGAGTCGGAGGGGTGCCATTAACTATATTAGGTGTGGGAGTCGAAGGACTCCCAATATTCTGATGACTCAGTTCAGTATTCATCCTTCTAGAATCACAAGTCTGAAAACTGGGGGTGTGTGTACCATGTCTAATAACTCTACTCCTTTTAGAAGGAAAAGACTCAAAATCTGGTGGTAACTGTAACAAGTAGCGAGACCGATAGGGAAGCTGGTTCGACTCCACGATGACTTAAGACTCAAGATACAAAAAAAAATCCTAATTCCAACTAGTAACCAAAGAGCACACCAAAAATAATCAAATGACCAATATGCACACAAACAGGATAAAGTGGCTAAAAGGGGCCTCCTTACCTAAAGTAGGTATGCCTTGCCCAAGTGGGGCCTGAGACTCCTTGCTAAATATCAGAGATAAAAAAATCAGTTATAAGGGCCCTCGTGGACTTAACAACCAGTCGGTCAGATCCCCCAGAGAGGTAATCCTCCATAAAGGCTGTGTGTTGTCTAACCCTTATCTGACCTAGGGTACCTGCAGAATAACCCCTGCAAGTAACCTATGTGGCACTTAAGTCAAGAAACTAAGCAACCACTGTATAAACGATGCACAAGCGAGTAATTGTAAGTCAGGTCCACCGTATTGGCAGGGTAACAAAGCTCGAAACCTTGAAATCACTGCCTCTCATAGAGGTAAGGGCACTAGCAAGATCCCCATATATGAATATATCCCCAGAAATATCTCTGACGCTAAGAATGTATCAGGGGGATACCCCTTCAACCAACCTTGTGCGACCTCGTGATTAAATCCGGTGTAAGCGGAGCCTCCTGATATCACCGATTATACAATGAATTTCTTGACTCCCTTAGTCAGACACATATGTTGATTTAATAACCTTGGAGAAGTTTACTCACAAAATCCTATTCCAAGGCACTAAATCCTAAGCTAGTTTGTGAACCCTAGAAAACAAAATCGTTACTAATCAATTTTAAGTTATAGCATTAATTTTAATGGTCGTTCTTACTCAAAAGGTGCGGTCGTGAAACTAGTGATGTTATGACTCAGCAAGTGAAGTAAATGAATATGAAACAATGCAAAGTCCTTTTACCAACAATGCAATATTCAATTCAATTTTGCAATTCTGAATAAAATTGCAATCTTTCTTTACCTGCACTAAGATAAATGACAAAGACTCAAAATATCAAAATGCCAATCAACGTAAAATGCCTAATATTTTTGTATTTTCAATATAAGAAAAATGAAAATGCATGGAATGAAAAACAACTTGATATATAAAGACTCTACTGTGTATAGAAAGAGATAACTCAAGTAGGATACCAAGGAGAAAAACACCCAACCCAATGTACAAGGACAATCAAAATTAAAAGATGACGAGAAAGGCTCCACCCAAAAATTCAACCAAAGACAGGTTTCTTGTCATCCCACAGACACTTAACAGTCACTATAGAGACCCAAGAAGACTCAACAATCATCAAAACCTACCCATCAACCACCAAACCCAACAAACAAGCAAAAGAGGTTGATGTACACGTCTGGTCAAGGGAAAAGCACGTATGTACGTGACTTGCAGAAGGAAATGTCAAGCAAAAACCCACGTATATGTGTCAAAAACATAGCTAGGCAAAGGAGAAGGCTGAAAGACTTAGACCCAGAGTGAATAGAGGCTATCAAGAAATGATATGAAAATAAACACAATATGAACGAGAGCAATCTAAGGAGAAAAACACTCCAAACCCCGAAAAATAAGGTTCAATCCCTAGTATGGTCACCAATTTTGTTATGAGGAAAATCTCTCTATGGCTAGGGGTAAACCACAACAGACGGAAAGGACTGTAGAAATCAACTCTATTCTCAATTATGCTATATAAACAAATATGCTAGCAGGACAAGATAAAATTCCTTCCTCGTTTAGACGTTCGATGAAGTCCACCGTTGAGCACTTGACCCAAAGCAATACACTTGCAACTAGTCCTCAACAACCAAGCAAAACAAGCATATGATGATAATATATGATGTTAGCACTTTCGATAGCATAATCCATTAACATTCATAAAAAATACACCCATGGAATAATAATTCAAATATTTGCAAGATATCAATTGGACGAGAAAAGAGTATTTCTATTAATATATAATGAGTAGAAGTGAATAAGTTACAGACTTCCTTGTCGGCATGGTTTAGAATCGAGAAACTAAGTTCCTTCCAGCTGGGCCTCCACCACTTCAATCCTCCACCAAAGGCAAGCTCATGTAAGAGAGACAATGTATTTCTCACTCAATAAGGGAAGAGCTTGGGGGATGAAAACTATGTTCAGACTTAAAGGATAAAGGGATGTAGATTCAATGTGAAGTGAATAATTCCTCTAGAGTAACTTTTCTCTCAAAGTTGAATTCTTTCTCCTCTTTTCCATGGCTCATAATTGTCCCATTTATAGCCTTCAAGTGGAACCGAAGGGCTGATTCAGAATGTTTCCAGTATATGGAAGGCCAAGGATCATTGATCTCTTGTGCTAACATGGAAACCCGACACCATTTTTCAATTTTGGGCACATCTCCTGATGTACGTGGATTGTAGTGGTGCAACCTGCGTATACGCATGTTTTATAGTAGGAAAGTTGTGTATATGTGGAAAAAATGTATTTTTAGCTCTGGGATTTGCAGAAAGGGATGAAAAGTATGCATATGGAAATATTAAAAGGCCTTCTGTGCAAGATGCATGGGGTGAGGCAAATCTTGCTATAACATTCTTCCCCTTCACAATCTATGTAGAATAATTTCCATTCACCACAATTATGCCCCTTACTATACTTTTTGACACAATTGAAACATAGTCCCTTTTTTCTTCTTTCATCCATTTCCTGAGGTGTCAATCTAGTATGTTAAGTGAGGTTAGGAGAGGGAACATGGTGCTCTCTATATTTGTTCACCCTTCTAGTATCCATATATTTACTTTCAACTTTCCTTTCCACACTGAAATCATGCTCAAGATATTTAGGTTCCAAGAGATACACCTCATGTTGAATGCTCTCGTTTAAAGTGCCTATATAGAGATCTAACAAATTATCCTGAAGAATGTTCTTTAATTTGAGACTCAGATTTAGAAATTGATAAATGTGATTTGTAATTGGACATGTTTGCGGGGTATTTATCAATTGACTAAAGAATGTGTTGCACTTAATATCCCCATCATGTGTTATCAATTCATTCATAAAAGTGGACAAAGAGACAATATAAGATTTTTTCATTCACAAATCCATTGGCACAAGATAAATTGATTAATTTCTAAATACAAAGATACAAGGGTTACCTTTTGTAAAGTTGACACTTGGTACATATCAAATAATTGCTCTAGAATATCCATGTTATAGAATCTCTACCATCAAACTTCCTCATATTGATCTTCGGGATTAAGTATTTCCTTGGTACCAATTTGAAACTCCAATGATGTGGATCTTATAGTGATGAATGATCATGATTATGGGGCTCAATATTCATGTTCTCCAAATGTGCTAAAATATTCCTCATATGTCATTAG